>MU401651.1:0-43065 GCA_022579005.1 Poronia punctata
ACTTTTATTTAATATTTTTTTTAAAATTAATAAAAGTAATAATAAAAAGCTTTTATATTAATAAAATAAGCTATACTAAATTACTAAAGCTATAAGTAATGCGCACTATAAGCTTGCTAAAATAAATAAATAGCAGCTATATAGCTGCTATCTTACAAAACAGCTTTAAGCTTTTTATAAAGATAATAAAAAATACTAAGCACTAAAAGACTTTAACTTAGACCCTTAAACTACTAAGAGTGTTTTTTAAGTAAACAAGCCTATTAATAAACTAAATCTAAACCCCTTAGTAATAAATAACAACTTTGCTTTAAATCTTTATAAAAACTATAATTATGTTAATAGCTTTTTTAAACTAATAAATATTAACGCAGTAGCTATTAACTGCACCTACAAGGCTAGTATAATGCAAGATTAACTAAATGCCCTTATTTATAACACGTCCCTTTTCCAAGAACTTAGCCAAAACTACTTATATAATAAGTTTTTATTTTTAGCCTCTTAAAGGCTACAGCTTTAAAGAAAAAAGTTAAAACAACTGCACTTAAGCATTGCGCTAGCTTTTTACCTAGTCTTTTTGTTTTTTTTTTTTTTTTTAATAAACCTGTTTTTTGTTTTTATTTTCTTTTAGTTTTTACTTTATTTACTGTTTAAAATTAATAGCTTGCTTGCTAATAATAATGTGTATTTTACCTATTTTTTTATTTTTTTTGCAAATATTTTTATTTTCTTTTATAACAATTAAATAATTAAAGCTATTTAAAAGATAACTTAATGCTTTTTAAAACTTGTTTTTTTATATTATATATAAAAAATTAACGCAATGCCCTCTTTATTATAATTTTTTCTTGCTTTTTTGCTTTAATACTTTGTACGCTTACTAAAACTTACTTTTAAAGCCTTGATCTAGAAAATGTTTATAAGTTAGCTTTATAAAAGTATTTAATATAAGTATAAAAAGAGGTAAGCACTTTTTAAAGCTAATAGCAAACTTAGCATTTTTTGTTAGTTAAAATATTGCAAAACGCTAAATTTTAGGCAGTTTTTTGCTAAAGTTGTAAAAAGTGCACAATAAGCTTTAAATTATAAAAGCATAGTTATTATAAAACTTGCTTTAAAGCTTAGAATTTAAAATATACTTAAAGAATAGCTATATACTAAATCGGCTTTTTATATTAGATTTAATAAAACGCTTTTTATATTAGGTGCAAAGCACAATGTTTAGCAGCTTTTTTTGCTAAATTAAAAAAGCTTTATATTTGCGTTAATTTTGTAGCAAGCGTATAAAGTACTTGCCTTATAGCTTGCTGTTTTTGCTTTTAATATAAATTAGCTTTGCTTTAAAATTTTCTTATTTTGCTAAACCTTTAATAATTTTAATAATGCGTTTTAAAGCGCTGCTAGCAATATAAAAAAATAAGTATACTAGCTACTAAACATAGTATTTTTATATAATACCGCTAACAACTTTAAGTTATAAAGCGCTAAGCATTTATTTACTATTAGCTTTTACTTTACTATAAAAAAATTAATAGGTTACTTTTACTTTTTGCTATTTTAAACTAAAAACGGTTTTTTTATTTACTTTAGCAACTAGCTAAGCTTTGTTTATTTTACTTAGCAACTTTAGTAACTACTGCACATATGCAATATTAGTACTAAGGTTGTTGCTTATTTATATGTTTATAAAAACTTTAAATAAATTAATTTTTAGGCATTTTAAAGGCAGCATAATAAAGCGTGTTATTAATTTTAAGTAAATAAAGTAATAAAAAAGAAGTAAAAAAATAAAGCTAATAAGAAAAGAAAGGTTAATAAAAGAAAACTAACTATACTACTTCCTCTTTTTTTTTTTACTTTAAAAAAGCTATAGTAATAGGTTTTAATAAGGCTTGCTTGCTTAATAAATTATAAGGTATAAGGTATAACTTTAGTTACTTAAACTAGTAGGTTAACTGCTAAAAGTTGTTTAATTTAAAAAGCAAAATAGGTATAAATAATTAGGTAAGAGTTAATTTACTTATGCTTGCAACTTTTAGCAATAAGAAAAATTTTTTAAGTCTTTTTTGCTTTAATTTATTATAAGCAAAAAAACCTAAAGAAAATTCTTATTTTATTTTAAAAAGCTGTAAGCAATTAGCTTACTTTTAAAAAAAAAAAACCTATAAACCTGCTTTTACCTTTAGTCTTTTTCTATACTTATACAACCTCTTTTTAAATTTTTTTTATTTTTTTTTACTTTTTTATTTTTTGTTTTATTATAGCATAGCTTTTATTATACATAATTAATTAGTTGCCCTTATATAAATAAAGCACTTATAGTTTAAAAAGGCTTAAAAAACAAGATTTAAAGTCTTGCTTGCTATTATATATAGCTAAAATGCTTTGTTCCTACTTTTGAAAATTTAGCGTTTAATATATAAATATATTAACGCGCTTTTACGTTATATAAAGTTATAAGGATTTAAAAGCAAGGATAATGCTAGCAATACTAAAATTAACTAATTGCTATTAAATAAAAAACGCTTAAAATTTATTTCTTAGAAAATGTAGCAAGAAAAAATATTTAGTTTTTAGCTTAGTATATTAGTTAAGTATAATAAACGTAAGTAGCTTTTAAAAAGTAAAATAATAGCAGGCATTTAATTAATTTTAGGCAATAAACCTAATATTTTGTTTAAAAATACCTTTAGCTAGGTTATAAGTATAAGTTAAAACCCTAGGCCTTAATATATAGGTTACTACTTTAAAAAGCTATTAAAAATAAGGTATAAAAAAGAAATTAATATAAAGCTTTTTGTTATAAAAGGATATATTAGCAGCAATTATTAGATACTTATTATTATTAACCTTTATGCTTTAAGAGCCTATATATTTAATTTTTTAAAAAGGGTTTTTTTTAAAAAACATAAAGAGGCAATACGCTTATTAATAAAGGCCTAGCTAAGCAACACATATAAAATGCCTTAGCAATACTACGTTATCTTTTTTTATAACTAGTCTAATAACTAGTTATATAAGTACTTTTGCTTAGTAACGCTAATTATCTTATAAAGTGCTTTATAAAAAGCAATTAATATATAGCGCAGTAGCGTAGCAAGCAAAAATTTATTAATACTTATTTTAGCAGTTTTATAAATAGCGACTTAATATAAAGTCCTTGCAAACTAAAAAAAACTTGTTTAAAAGCTTTAAATTAAAATAAAGCTTATTAACTACTTGCTAAAAGCCTTAAAGTCTAAGCCTTAAATCTTTGTTTTAAATAACGCAAACTAAGACCCTTTATAATATTTACTTAAAAAAATTTACGTTTTATAACTGTACTAAAAAAGCCTTATTTTTTTATAAACAAAGCAAACCTTTAATTTTAATACAAAAATGCTATTGCTAAAAAAGCTTAATACTAACAGCTTTTATAGCTTAGCAAACCTTTATAACAATAATAGTAATTTATTATAGTACTAATATAAGCTACTATAATTAGTTAATACTAATTTTAAAATTAAATAAAAAAAATAGTTATTAAATAATAAAGTAGCAGTTACCTTAGCACACTTTATAAAAAACTATTACCTTACTGCCTACCTTAGGCTTTTTATAGTAATAGTAAAACTTATATAAAAAGTATACTTATTAAAAGTATAGTAGCAAAGCAAGGTTACTTAAAATTGCTAATAAAAGTAAAATGTGTGCTAATAATAGCTTTAATTTTTTATACTAAAGGTTTATAAACAAGTATATTAGTATAGTTTAATAGTTAATTATAAAAATTAAGTAGCCTATATTTTTAATAGCTTAATAACGTTAAATAAAAGCGTGTAGCAAATTTTTAAAATGCTAACTATGCTATACTAAAATATATTTAATACAATGCTCTCCTTTTAAAAGGTTAAAGTTTTTTTTTTTTTAATTTAGTAAAAAGGTTAAAAATATAAAATGCTTAGCATTTTTTATATAGTTTTCTTGTTTAAATAGCTAAATTAACTAGCTTTGTTAACTTTAAGTATGCTTAGCAACTATTAGCAACATAATACTTAAACCTTTTTAAATACGCTAAAACAAACAGTAAAAATTTATTAAACTAATATAAAAAACAAGCAAAGCTAAAATTAAGCTAAGGCCTTCTAAGCCTAGACACTAGGCTTAATAATATTAAGACTAGGCAAACTCTAGTTATAAAGCACTCTTAGGCCTTTATTTAATTAGCAAACTAATATAAAGTCTTTGCTGCTATTAATAAAAAAAGCAAAGTTTATAAGCTTTTTATTTAATTTGCTTATAAAGATAATTGCATTAAAAAAAAAGCTTTTTATTAATAGCTTATATAATATTACATTACTTTTTTTAATTTTTAATATAAAAAAGGCACGCTATTATAAGTTTTATTATAAGCTTTATAGTACTTAAGTAAAAGTTAAAAAATATAAACCAAAATTAACTTTTTAAAATATTATATTTTTATAAGTTAAGCAAAGCTTACTAAAAGTGTTTACTATACAACTAAGTCTTAGTTAAGCTAATGCTTTTTATTATAAAGTTAATAAAACTTTTGCTTAGTATACAAGCTAACCTTAACTTATTTATTTTAGTAATTAAAAAGGCTAAGCATAGTACTATATAAATATAAAAGCACTTAAAGCAGCTATAGCTAAAAAAAAAGCTAGACAACCTAATTGCGCAACTATTAAAAAGCCTTAATAGTTACGTTAAAAGCAGCATACTAAACTTTTAATAGTACTAAATAATTAAAGACAGCTAGTAAGATAATCTAAGCCTTATATTAATTAAAGGCAGCTATACATATTTTTTTATTTTTATTTTTTACGTTAATTTATTTAGCTTTAAAGTGCTAAGAACAGCGACCTTTTTAGCTAAGGAAGATTGCAACGTAATTAGCATATATGCTTATTGCGCCTTACGTTATAAGGTAGCTGTAAGACAAAAAGGAACTAGCTTGTTTTTTATCTTTATATATATAGCTATTATTTTGCATTACTTTTTAAACCTAAATATCTAGCTATTTATCGCATACCTAATATACTAAGTTATGCTTTTTAAAATACCTTTATAAAGCCGTAATCAATACAAAGCCCTTAAAACCTAGTCGATGCGTCTACTCTAGCTAGACCTCTTTTAGTGTAAAGTTAGAGTGATCTTTAAAAATCTTTAATTTTATCGCAATATACGTACATTTACTCCTTTAAAAATCTAAATAAAAAAACCTATTAGTTAATCTTAGTACTTTTATTTATATATTTTAGTTTGCCTATACTTTAACGTACTTAAAACTACTATTTATTTTAATATAAGCATAAGCTAAAATATTATTACTTAAAACTTATTAAAAATAACTAAACACTTTATTCAAAAACAATTAAGCAAGGTTTAAAGTATTAGCAAAAGTTATATTAAGTATACTAAATAAGCTACCTTGCAAATATATATAGTAAGATTAAATAATATTAAAGAAAATAAATAGATTAGATTTATAATATTAGCATAAGTTATTAAAAATACTATAAAACCCTATATATTGTTAAAAACAAATTTTAGCAACACTTATAAAGCTAAAATTAATTTTAAAACCTAATTAATTAGCTTTAACGCTATAAAAAGATTTAAAACTCCTTTTAAAATCTAACTACGCTTATATCCTTGCATTTAAAAGGTAACTTTAGCTTAAAAAGTAATCTTAAGCCTTAAAAAAACCTTACTAGCACCTACTTTATATAAGTTATTACTTTTAAATAAAAATTTTACTTTTAATTTTAGCTACAAAAACGCAATCTTTTTATTTATAAAATTAATAACTTTAAATATTATTATTATAGCTAACTTTTTACTTAAACTAAAAAAAGTTAAATAAAATACTTAAGTAGGCACTATTAATAAACAAATAAAAACTAAAGTATAAAAAGCTACTTAAAAAGGTTATTTAAAAGCAATAGCTATAGCTACGGTTTTATTATAAATACTATCTTTTATAAAAGCTTTTAATAAAATAAAAGTTATAAGCAAAGTATTAATTAAGTACTTTATTAGTATAAGTATTTTTAACTAACCCTTATACGCAGTACTAGCTACTAAAAAATACTTTATTTTAAGTAAAAAGCTATAAAACGCTATAACTTAACTAAAAGTTATAAAAGTATTTAATACTTAAACCTTTAAAGATAAAAAAAACTAAGCTAAAAAAAGCAATAAAAACAAGAAAACAGCTAATAAACGTCCTAAAGTAACTAAATTTCTTTTAATTATAAAAATTTAAAAGCTTTTTAAAAAAAAAAAGATTGCTAGACTAAATAGCTAATCTATTTACGCTAAAACTAACGCTATAGCAAGTAAAATTCTTTAAATTTTAAAAGACTTTTTAAAAATCTAAACTAATTAAAGCATTATAAACATTTTAAAAAACAACTAAATAAAAATACTATTAGTAAATAATTAGTAATAAACAAAATTAAATAGCTAACTTTATTTTTTTAGTATAAAAAATAAAACAATAGTTAATAAAGTGTTTAATAAGCTTTATAAACAAAATAAAATAAAATAGGTTAACAAACTAAGCCTTTTTGCTTACTTAACATTTATAGCATATTATTAAATAAAAAAAAAAGTTTAAACTAAACTTATAATAAACTTATAAGCTTTTAATAAAATAGCAGTTTTTAATAACTATTTACTACTACTTTAATTTAAAGTAATTAAATTAGTATGTAAAAAAAAATACGTTATTATAGTAAACGCTATAGCGTTCTTTTATTAATTTAAAGTGCATCTAGACTATAAAAATAAATTTACTATAGTAAGCTTTTAAAGTTTAAAACGCTTAACTATTATACTTATAAGCTTTTGCAATTTACTTGCGTATATTTAAAAGTTTATAAATAAAACGCTAAAACTATACTGCTTATTTTGCTAAGCTTTTATTAACAATATTATAATATTTTTAAATAATAAAGCTAGTTACTTAAAGCACCTTTATAAAATATTTAACTTTTTTAAATAAAAACGCATTTTAATATTTTTAAAAAAATTGTTTTTAAAATACTTTTTAGTTAAATTGCTAAGCTTTTATGTCGATTTTTTTAAAATAATAATAACTAAATATTAGTTAGCAGCCTTTTAAAACCTAGCTTTTTTAAACAACTTAAAAGCTTTAAAATAATACTTTAAAAGCAGCGGCTTTTTTTAAACACTATTGCTATACTATGCCTAATGTGCAGAACTTTTATAAAAGCAAAAAACAGCTTTATTAAATAAAAGCTGCAAAAGAAAAAAAGTTATAAATAATAACCTAAAAAAGTAGTAAGCTTATATTTAATTAACTTATTTTAAGCTAATAAAGGTTAAAATAAAGTTTTTTTAAGTAGTACAAAATTTAATATATAAGCATACTATTTTTAAGCACTACAATTTAGCTAAAATACTTTTTATATAAGTTAACGCTTTACTAAAAAAAAGCTTTAAAGTTATATTATTTTATACTAAAAAAAAGTATAAATAATAGCTTAAAGCAATTATTTTAAATATCTAAGTAAAACTTATAATGTTTTTAAGCTGTTTGCTTTTATAGCTAGAATTAAAATATAAACTTTTAAAAATAAAAGTAGTTTACGTTATCTAAGCTTATAAATAGCTAAAAACTATAATTAAAGCATTAAATAACTTTATAGTAGTACTTATAAACTACTTTACTACTAAAAGCATTTTTAACTAAATTAATTTTAATATAGCTTTAATAAATTAAGTAAATAAAAAACTAGTTAACGCTTTAATTTATTTATTATAATATAAACTATAAACTTACTATATACTAAAACAGCTTAATTTTATACTTAACGCTTTAAGCTATTTTTAAAACGTTATTAATAAAATAAATAAAAATAAAAAAGTAGTTTAGTTAAATAAAAAGCCAACTTTTAACTAAGTATAGTTAGTTATAAAAACTATTATTATAATAAACTTAAAAATAAAAAAGAAGTTTAAAAAAAATATAAAAAAGACTTAAAATATAGCTAGATTTTTTAACAAGTTTAAAAAAAAAATAATAAAAACGTTGTTAACTTTTTTAAGCTAAGCTATTCTTTTATAATTATTAATAAGTTAATATATAATGTTAATTAAAAAAATAACTAGCAGCTATATATTTTAAAAAACTTTATTAGTACGTTTATAGCTACTACTTATAATAATAAACATTACTTTAAAAAACAACATATGCTATAAAACCTAAAGCAATATTTAATTTAAAAAAAAACAAAACTAGTTAAAAAGTATATTAATTACTATAACACTTATAAGCTTTATATAATATTATAAAAAAAACTATATAGCTTATACTAAGCTACTTAACTAGTAGACTTTTAACTTATAAAAACTATTATTATTAACTTTATTATAAAACTTTTAAAAGTTAAATTAACTAACTTACTATAAAAGTTAAAAAAATAAAAATATTTTAACGCTTTAATAATAGTTACTTATATTATATTTAAAAAGTTATTATTGCTACTAAGTAATATAAAGTATACTATAAAAAACTAAGCCAAAGTATTTACTTAAGCTGCTTTAACTACTAACTAAAGTGCTTTTTTAAATATTATCTTAAATTAAAACCAAAAATTTACTTTAGCTTTTTAAAAAAGACTTTAAAAAGGTTTTAAAGCTAGGCTTTTAATATTAACAGCTTATTACTTATAAACTAATAAAGCATTAAAGCAAAAAAATTAAATAGTTAAAATAGCTATTTATTTTTACTATTTTAAATACCTAAATTGTAAATAAATTAACTTACTGCTAGCTTTATAATAAAACTTAAATAGCGCATATTTTAAAACAATTAAAACCTTAGCATATAAACTACTTTTTAAATTTTAGCTCTTTAAATTTAATAATATAATTACGTAATCTAAAAGCTTATTAAAATTAAACTTAAATATTTTAAATACTATTTAAACTTATTTATATTAAAATATTAAGCTAGCTATAAACTTTGCTACTACTTAAGCTAAGCAATATTATAATAAAAAGTATAAACTTATTAAGTTTAATATAAAAAATAAAGTTTACTTTTAGCTATATTATAGCTACTATTTACTTAAATAATTATTTTAAAAGTACTTATAATAGCGCGTAAGCCTATAAAAAGTAAAAAAAAAATTAAAAAACTAGCTTATAAAATTAACTTTTTTAAAACTTTTAAAATTTACCTAGTTATTTTTATAGCTTACCTATTTTTTAAATAAAAAAAAAAAAACTTATTTTACAAGTTTATCCTAGCTTTTAATCTTATTTAAAATAACTAGTTAAATTAAAACAAAGTAAAAGATTTATTTAAAGTTAAAACTATTTTAAACTATTGCTTAAATTGCTTTAAAATAAAATACTAGTACTTAATTAAATAAAAAAAGTATAGTTATAAAGATAACTAGTAGCGCTTAAAGTAGCAACTACGCAATATAAAAGTACTTATTAAAAAATACTAAGTTTAAAAAAAAAGTAAACCGAAAATAAAAAAAAAACTACTAATTAGCTTAGCTACATTTAGTATAAACAACTTTAAAAAGTAAAGAAAATAAAAAAAGTATAAAAATAAAAAAATTTGCCTTTGTTTATATTTATTAAAGTTAACGCTAATTTTTTAAGTAGCTAGTATTTAATATAATATATTATAAAAAGATTTAAAAAATAGGGTCTTATAGCTTATAAATTAAATAGCTAGATTAAATAAAGACTAGTGCACTAAAGTTAATTAGTTAAGTTATAATTAATTAACTTAACCTTGCTAAATTCCTTTCTTTTACATTATTAATTTACAAAATTTACTATACTACTTTATAGTTTTTTTTACCACTAAGTAAAAAAAAAATAGCTTTAAAAATACTAATAAATTTAAAAATTTTATTATAAACTATTATTATAAAGTTAGTAACTAGGTTAAAAAAATTAAAAGTTATTTTAAAAATGCTAGCACTAGCAATAATATTAAATACTAATAAATTTAAGTATAATTTAGTATAATTTAATATATTTTATAGCGTAGATTTAATAAATAAACATTAATATTGCTTTTATTTTTTATATTTTATTATTATTATTTACGTTTTTATTATTTTTATTTTTTTTAATATTTTTTTATATAGTTTATATAATTATTTTAATATATATAGTTTATTAAATTTAATTAAAAATAAAATAGCTATTATAAAATAAATTAAAAAAGCTATAAATAAATAAAAAAAGTAATAGCAAATTTACTAGTTAACTAAAAAGCTTAAAAAGCTTATTATTACTTATTTAATATTAACTACTTTATAATACTTTTAAATTTAGCTTTATTTTTAATAAATTTAATAATAAAGTATTATATTTATATATATATAATAAATATAATATAACATTATTTAAACTACTAGTTTTTTAAATAACAAAGCTAATAAGAAATTATGTTAGTAGCTATTAAAGCAATATATAACGTAATAAAATTAGTAGTTAAAAAGCTAATTTAATATTTAAAGTGCTTTAATAAGTTATTTATAAAGTTTATATAGTTTATATTTATTATTAAATATAAAACGTTTTTAATTAATAAGCTAAAAAGCTTTTTAAAAGCTTTTAATAGTAATATAATAAATAATAATATAAAGTTAGTATTATAAAAAGCTATACTAGCTTTTAAAGCTATATAGTTAGTAAGTAATATAGCTATATAGCTTTGCTAATAATATTAACTTAGTTAAAAAGTATTAATAAAATAAAAGTAGCTTTATTAAAAAAGTAAAAAGTAAAAAAGCTTATTATTAAAAGCTATAGCTATATTAATTAACTTTAGCTTTATTACTATATTGTTAACTAAATTATTAATATTAAATAAAGTTACTTTTTAGCTTTTATAGCGTTTAAAACTTTATAAAGGCTTTATTTTAATAATTATAGCTTTTATAACTTTATTACTACTTTTATTAGCAATAGCAGCTTGCTAGTTTTTAATAAAAGTAAATTTAATATTTTAAGCTATATAAAGTTAATAATACTTATTTAATAAGTTTATTAGCAGCATTTTTTTAATAGTTATACTTTAAAAAATAGCTATTAACTATATTTTTATATTACCATTATTAATATAATAATAATATAAACTTTTAAAATAGTAAAATAAAAACCTTTTTATTAATATAATTATAACATTTTAAGCTAAGTTAACATTAAAAGTATTTAGCAAAGTTTTAATAAACTTTTTAATTAAATAAAAAAGTTTTTAAAAAAACTTTTTATAGCATAGTAAAATAGTATTATATAAGCTTTTTTTTAATAGCTAAACTTAAAAAAAATAAAGTATATAATAAAGTAAAAAGTTTAAAAGTAAAATTAAGTATAAAAATATTTTAATTTTGCTAAAAAATAAGTATAGCTAATAATAAATTTTTATACTAAAATTGCTTTAATATTAATAATGTTTTTTAAAAATAGTTTATAATATATAAGTTAGCTTAGTTAAAAATAATATATATTTATATAATATATATAAAAAGTATATTATATATTATTTTATATAAAAATATAATAAAAATCTATATATTTTTTATACTTTTGTAAACATTAGTATTTTAGCTAATATAAGCACTATAAGCGTAATTATTATAAGCATTTTTTTTAAAGTTAACTTAAAAAAATAAGTAATAAAAAAAAATGCTATTATTTTTGCTTTTACTTATAATTATTATTATAATAGCTTTATTACTAATATTACTAAGTTTAGTATAAATATAAAGCAATAAAGTAGTTAAATATAAAGCTACTAGCTATATAGTACTTTGTTAGCTTGCTTTAATTTTTATATAAATAAGTTTAAAAGTAAAGCAGCTACTAAAAATATTATTAACGTATATATTAACTTTAGTAAATATATTATTATAGCTTTTTTTATTGCTAAAGTAATTTTAATAAACTTAAAATTTAAGGTTTAAATCGTTACTTATAATAATAAGTGCTTTTTTTTAAAAAAAAATATAAAATTTATTTACTTTTTTATTAATTAGCAACTTTATAGTGCTTAATAAATTAACTTTTAAAAAATATAATAAAAGCTTTACTAAGCTTAAAAAAGTAAAGTTAATAAAGCTATTAGTAGCTTTAAAATATTTACTTATAAAAGCTACTTTATTAGCTAAAAAGCTTAAAAAGCTTAGTAAAAGTAGCTATAATACTAATAAATTAAAAAAGCTATAAAATTTATTACTAAAGCTTTTAAATTTATTAAGTTAAATAACTAATAAAGTAATAAAAAGTAATTTATACGTTTTTAATATTTTTAAAGCTTTAGCAAGCTTTTTAATTAGTTTTTTTTAGCTTATAAGCTTATAATATAAAGCTTTAGCTTTAGCTTTAGCTTTAGCTTTAGTTTTAGCTTTAGCTTTAGCTTTAGCTTTAGCTTTAGCTTTAGCTTTAGCTTTAGCTTTAGTTTTAGCTATATTCAAGGTTGTTTTATAAAGTAATATTATAATTTCTTTATTAGTAGAATTATTAAATTAAATAACTGTTAATTTAAACTTTATATAGCTAAGTTAATGCTTTTTAAGCTAATTTAGCTAGCTTTTATATTATAAAATTAATTACTAAGGTTTAATTAGTAATAAAAGTAGTAATAAAAGTGTAGTAAATGTTATTAGCAATATTTTTAATATTTTTATATATAAAATTAGCTTTATATAAGTTAAAGTTTATAACTATAAAAAAACTAGTGTGCTAGTTATTTATATTATAATTTTAATAGTAATTAGGCTGCCTTTATAGTATTTAAAGTAGCAAAGGCCGCTTTAGCACGTTTTTTAGCTATAACCTTTAAAAATATTGTTTTAAGCAGTTATATAGCTTTAAAAAATGCAAAATTTAGTTAGAAATAGTAGAAAATATAAAAAAATTAAAAAAGTAAAGTAGTTAGAAAAAATAGTACACTGCAATTTAGCGCAGTATAGCTCTACTGACACTTTGTTTAAAAACGACTGTAGGTAAACATGCTATGGACGACCTTGGCTATTAGGTATTTGTATTATTACAATAGCTGGATTTACCTAGCCGTCCTCGTATGGAGTCGATATTAGGACGTAGATGACTGACGGACATCAACTTGATCAAAATCATAAGTAGATAGGTTGGTTTACGAGTCTGGGCTGTGCGATATGTTTGTCAGGATACGTGTGGATACTGGGAAATGAGGTGCTGAACTGCATAAGATGACATCCTATTCTAGCTTAGCTTGAATTTGAGGTTATTCACGTCGAATTTGGGATGAAGAAAAGGGCTGGACAGGAGATGGACGACATTATGCCGCGATGGTTTGTGACGGCAAGAGGAGTCATGTTAACGGTTGTAGCCATCGCTGATTTGTGACTTGTCTAGCGGCTGTCTACTTCGTCTTCTCACAGCGATATCTGGGTCATGGAAGCATGAGGTCCACTACCGAGTGTAGGGGATCTTATCAATCTGATCTTAGCGATCAAACGCAGCGATCGAATCATTTCCATCTTTGGTCAAGGCAGTTTTGGTCGTTTTGGTTGAGTCGCTTACATGGTCACATAACGTGGAAGATGATATGCGGCCATGGTTATGACGCAGCTAATGATTGAGGAGCATGCGTACATATGCCGTCTCGAAAATGCTGTTGTTGTATCAGAGATGGAGAATATTGAGATATAGTGAATTGAGGATGGTTACGGGTGTTTGATGGATGAAATGCTTGACTCTGATGCGATTTCCCCGTCGGCATGGGTCCACGTTATCGGGCGATTAGGGACCGAGCCGAACGATCCTTGTCATTACTACTTTACCTACCTCATTGTAGTGTAGCTGCCTGCTGACAGCTTGTCTTGCTGGTTGCATTTCGAATTGGTATCCTTGGAGAGGGAAATATGCTTAGACCGGCTCTTTTAAAGCTGGTGCTTATAATCAATAAAGGATGTGAGGTGCAAAGAGATGAATTACGATACCTCCAACTGACAATTGAGAATACCAACTTGATTCAGCTCGATTACCTGCTCAGTTTCTATAACGCTAGTCCCGAACGGGTATAAATATACCCCCCTCGGTAAGTCGCTTGCTAAATTTACCCAGACTATGGGGACCCTGATGATCACCTTTTATACCCCTCCAAATGTTATGCGATAGGAACCTTTGTTCGTGTCCTTGGTAAAACTGCCTTAACGTCCTAACATTAGAGGAATAAGAAGAAGTGAAAACAATGGCCTCCTCAACAGAAAGGGCGTCCAGCCGACCGCAGCTCCACAAAGTCATCCCCCCTCTGATAATGGGCACGGCAACATTCAACACGCAATACGTAGATGACCCCTTCGACCTGCCCGCCGCATCCGTCGTATCTCGCGCCCTCGACCTAGGCGTCAAAGCATTCGACACGTCGCCATACTACGGCCCCTCGGAAATCATCCTCGGCAACGCCCTCGCCCACCGCTCGATCACGTCGCGATATAACCGGTCCGACTATTTCCTCGTCACCAAGGCCGGACGCCTTTCCAGTCCCGAATTCGACTATTCTCCCGAATGGGTCCGGTATTCGATATATCGGAGTTTGGAACGCCTGCATACGGAGTACCTCGATTTGGTGTACATGCATGATGTCGAGTTCGTGTCGAGTGCTGAAGTCCTCGCTGCTGTGCGCGAGCTGAGACGTTTGCGCGACGAGGAGGGTGTCATTAGATATGTGGGCATTAGTGGATATCCGGTTAGGAAGCTCTGCGAACTTGCCGAGATGATTCTTCGCGAGACGGGCGAGCCTCTCGATGGGGTTTTGAGCTATGGACACTATACTATCCAGAACACGACCCTGGGGTCGGAAGACGTGTTGAGAAGGTTTAGGGAGGCGGGGGTCGATGTCGTGCTTAATGCGAGTATGTTGGGCATGGGGCTCTTGACTACAAGGGGTGCCGATAATGGACCAATGGCATCTTGGCATCCTAGTCCGGTGGCCTTGCGTCGGGCTTGTCAGGGTATTGTCCCTGTTGCGCAAGAGGCTGGGGAGAAGTTGGAGGTTGTTGCTATTAGGTGGGCTTTGGAAAGCTGGGCGGAGAAGGGTGCGGAATTGGGTACTTCTGCGACGAACTTGCCCGAAGGTACTCGGATTGGAGTTAGTGTGATGGGGACTGCTTATATTGATGAGTTGGAGGAGACGTGCCGTGTTTTTAATAGTGTGTTGGATGGTCTGGCGCCGGAGGACGATGATCAAGAGTTGACGAGCCGGAGGGAACAGAGTCGAGAGAGGAGGGAGAAGATTCGAGCACTTGTTGAAGAGATGTGGAATGTTTTGGGCAATTGGAAGGATTACAGTTGGGATAGCCCCCCTGAGGGATTCGTTAATAAGCGGAATGCTGCTGATATGGGTGTCGTTCCTGATGATGGTGTTTTGGCTAGGCGGATTGAGAAACAGAAGGGTCTGGTGCGGTAACATGTGTCCAGTGGATGTGATAGTCAAGATGGAAAAATAAATAAAAGCAAACTTGTCTAAGTAAAGAAATGTAACAACTATCCTACATCGACTCTCGTTTCATTTCCCCCTTCCATTCTTCCAATACCGCATTTCAAGTCTCCAGAGTCCCAACCGGTTTCAAAACCCCTGATCGAAGATACGGAATCTCCAGCCCGATAACATCCCCCGACTCAGCATCCCGTACAAAAACCATCCGATCGAGCGGTTCCGAACCATAGTAAATCCAATCCGTCAACGTCCACCCAAGACAATTCCCGTCGGAAAGCCCTGCACCCGGAAGTTCCGTCTTACCAGACGACTCAAACTCCCAATCCAGACGCCAATCTTCACGAATGACCTTCTTCTCTTCTTTCCGGATATCAACAGGATATATCCGTGCCCGGATAGGTTTAAGCGGAACATATGTCCCCAACGTAACCGACCAAATCTCCTTTAGCGAATCCATTATCTCCGTCCCGTTCCTCTCGACGCTTTCAAGGATCAGCGAGTCCGAGTCTTGTACAATAGCGATGTTGAACTTGGCGACCTCGTCATCTGTACACTCCCCATCCACACCTGCACCTGCACCCGCACCAAATGTCCCCACATACCCCTTTTCCCCGACCTGTTCCCTAGCAATCTCATCCAACGCAGGGACAAACGTCGCCAGAACAGCATCATATAACGGCTTCACGGCCAACGCATCGCCCGCTGTCAGGATTATCACGGCTGCGCCGTATTCGTCTATCACGCCGATTTGCGACTGATATCCCGCTGCCGCGCCGCCTTTTCCGTAAATGTCGACTACGTGGGAGTGAGCAGGGGTCAGGGCTGCTGTGCGGTAGATCTCCCAGGGAGTTCCGACTAGAGAGTTTAGGGAGCCGGTGGATGAGGTCGGTTTCATCCATGATCGGTCGGCGGTTGAGCTGGTCAGGGCGGTGTGGGTGAGGATGCGGTGTAGGAAGATGGAGAGGTCGGATAGGGTGGATACGAGGCCTCCTCCTCTGTTGGTTTTGTTAGTGATGTTTTTTTTTTCTTCTCTTTTTCTTGACACTTCCTGCCAGGAGTGAAGCGTAGGTAAGTACTTACGGTGCATTGTCTCCATAGTCGGATCCCCATGTACTTTCACCCGGAGGGATAACTGCACTATCATCGTCTCCCGGACTAGGCTTTGTGTTTTTCAGACCCAAGGGCTCCGTTAAAAAGGTTTCTAGCAAGGAGGTGTAGTTCTGTCCTGTCTTTGCCTCGACGGCGTACATGAGGAGCGTGAAGGCTATGTTGGAGTATACCGGTCTTTCTGCCGGTTGGGCGATGGGGTAGGATTGGGTCATTCCTTTGAGGAATTCTGGGGGATGTTTTTTAGTTATCTTTTCTATTATAAAGACTGAAAATTCGGGTAGGTAGGAAAGTAAAGGGAGGCTTACGCTCGCGTGTACATATCCCGTTTAAACCGATGATCCCGCAGGAGGCGTAATCATCGTCTTTGGTATGGGGGAATCCGAGGGATTCGAAGTATTCTTTTAGGTAGTAATACTCCGAGAAGCCATCTATGTTTTTTTTTTTTTGGAAAAAGGTCAGTAGGTCGGCTGCTTGTCGGGATTGGGGTCTTGCTAGAGACGCAGGGTTCGGTAGAGGAAAGGGATACGGGTAGAAAATATGATAGGGGCACAAAGCGGAAAAGCAACAGGCTTCAGTAGATGGTATTCTCTGGAGGGAAGCTGTGGACATTGTAGATATAGGCAAGTGATGGCAAGGAAAAAAAAAGACTCACAATTCGCAGGAATGTCCGCAACCTGATCAGCCAAATGTCTCAACGTGATACTCCCCCAATCAATCAAAGAATCCTCATCCTTCAACTCGGGCAGATACTTCGCCATGGAGATATCGACATCCACACCACTCTGCAACAAGACATAATCCGTAAGGACCTTTGAAACAGACCCGATCAAATACTGCGAGTCACCGGTCAACCTCTTGGTTCCGCGCGTGTTGGCGGGTGAGAGATGATGGTATTCCCATATTGGTTCCGGTTGGGAATGGGATACGAGGGCGAGCGTGAAGGATGTGTTGGATACGTCCCAGCCTGCGGTTATTGACCCGGATAAAGCGGATGAGAGGGATTCTGTCAGTTTTCCTGCGGCCGATTTGAATGCTGGGTAAGTTGTTACGTGAACTGGACGAGGAACGACGGGGCCTGGAGGTCGGCAGGATAGGTCTGCGGCTACCACGGGGATGAGCAGGAGGAGGGACTTGAGAACGATTCCACTCAAGGTTGAGGATGAGGGAGCCATCGTGAGTTATCCACGAGTCAACATAGGTAGGAGAAGCTGAAGCTTTTTGGGGAGACACAGATCACGAGGCTCTTGATATCTGGTGAGTAACGGAGACTAAGACCTAATACACTAGATCAAATGCTCATGCTTTTGAAGCGGTCTTGGATTCATGGCAATAGAAAGGGTCTCGATGCCTCTATATATACATTCGACCTCGTCGACTACCTACTGTACATGCTTGAAGTGACCGCGCTCTCATGTACAAACCTGACTATCAAACGCCTTCGAATTGGGGTCTCCTCGTCATTCGCCAATTGAACCGACGTATTGTCTAGTTTGAAGCCCGTTATACGATGAATGCGACAACATCGTGGATTCTAATTTCTCATCAGGGGTTGAACTGCAGCTGCGGCAGATTTGTGGGGTGCATATGTGGCTTGGAGGAAACGGGACGCGAAATACGACGGCGGGGTCCACTTCTGCATGAACGGGTGGATTAGATTACCGATTCTGCACGCGTAATGCTCATTTTCTTAATGTGTCTGAGTAGGTAGGTTAGGTAGTCGGTCATATACCATGCGCATGATGATGTACGTAAGCACAATATCTTTTATACGCGTACGAGTAGAAGGCGAGATTAATTTGGTAGACTTCCACCTCCTCTCCATGGCCTTGTGTTGTCGAGCCAAGATACTGGCGACGGTGTCTACGCCCCGCAGCTCTACAGTGGATCAAAAGACAGGTGTCAAGTCAAAGTGAGGTATCCGAGATGTACGAGTAGGTACCTAGCCAGTCTTATCATGATAAAGTCGAGAGACAGCCTAAGTAGGTGTCTGGAAGCAGGAAAGCAACGCTACAGTCAGACTCGTGTCATTCTTTGCTTGCAACATACACATACTCGTTTAATTCATCCGCCTCTTCAACACCAAACAGGTTAATAAATGTCCCGCTCCGCATCGGAAAAAAGGAGACACGAAGCATCATGGGATGCCAATGCACTCTATGAAAATGTCCGTTCCTATCCCCGCCTCCCTTCCTAAGACTTCAAAATGAATGAATGAGAACAACACATGCTCAACGCCCGAAACAAACGCGCGCCGAATGTAACCCCAACACAAGCTACCTAATCCATAACCTATCATGATCGCGAGTCTGGCCTCGACAAATTCGCTAGGGATACGATGATGTATTCATACAAGCATCCAAGGGGGGGGAATGTGCCCTCTTAGACTTGTCTGTCGCCCATGTCATTTGTGGCTTTGTAGCTTCTCCTCTCGAAAGGGTCTCCTCTCGAAAGGGGGCAAGTCGACAAGAAAGAGAGAAAAAAGCCACGAGGAACGTATAGAGAGTACGAAAAGGCGACATATGACGGGATATTACTCTTATCATGTAAAAACCCTTTGTCGCTGCTTCTCCCCACTGTCTGGAAACATTACACTCGTCTGAGATTTGTGTCGTCGTCATCCTGTGGGAAAGGAGTTTCCGGGGTTATCACTACGTCAGGTCCCTTTGCCAAGTAGCGAGAATCCTCTTCATCTTTCCTCTCGGGTGCGTATTCGATGTGTTCACCATGGGCATCTTCGTCATCCCTGCACTCTGTCTTGGCCTTGGAATTGCCCCACTCGGATCCGCCGTCTTTGCCGTCTATCGACACCCCGACCACTTCGGCCAAGCTTCGAAAGTTGAACAGCGGCTCCGAACTTCCACTGTCGCCTTGTTCGCCTTGGTCGTCGATGCTTAGCGCGCTGCCTTGGGTATCCATGGTCCGACCTTTGCCTGTGTAGCTCCCCGGCATACTGTCGATCCCGCTTGAACTAATCGAACTAGCATTGCTCATCTGTCTGAGATGTGATGAACCTCTTGGTATCTGAGACGCCGTCGGGATGGGCAAGCCAGTCGGAGCGGGTGCCACAGTATTCGAGGCCTCATCGCCGACTCCTCGTTCCACGCCCTTCCCTTTGTCGTTGGAGGCTGATCCGGGCTCCGATCCTTGGGCTGCCGATGCCGTCGTAGTAGCAGCGGCTACGCTCGCCTCGACTCGAAGGTTGGCCGACTCGCTATTGTTGCGCCTGCGTCCGAGTCTGAGGCTGAGGGAACTAGCACTCGCACTCCCACTGCCATACACCCCCCCTCCCTTCTTGGCCGCCTTTCGCTCCTCCTTCTCACGTTTCTTGGCTTCTTTCCGGGCCTCCTTGTCCGCTTTCTTCCGTCGCTCTTCCTCGTCTGCCAGGCTCAACCTGATAGCTTCGGCCATCATCAGATTCTCGAGCTGAGCGGCATCTATCCGCTCACGCTGGCCGCCCCTCGACGGGGAAGTCGTTGCGTCGGCCTCTTGGCCCGACTGCGCTTCATCTGGCCCGTCATTTGCATTCGTACCTCCCGGGGTTTCCGAGCCCCTTCCGCTCCCACCTGGTCTCCTGGAGAACCGGGATGACCTGCCGAAGAATGTCCGTGACTCCTGGTTACCCATAACAAACGCGGCGTGATGGAGGGCATCGGCAGCTGCTGCTCGGCGGCGTTGGTGGGCTCGTGCCGTGGCTAGCTTTCCAGCCCAGTCCGGCCTTATGCGGTCGGCCGTGACGACGCCGGGCGCGTTGGCCGACAAGCTCTGCGCCCTCTTCCTACTAGGTCGGCTAGAGCTTGCGGGCGTGGAGAGAATGTTTGCATTCAGGGAGCTCGTAGACGACATGGCCGGACTCATCGCACCCAAGCCCGAGGCGGAAGAATAGACTAGGCCTCTCCTGAACGGAGGGGGTTCGTACGTGACGCCAAAATCCGACTGTGTGCAATAGGGACACCTTGCGGGTTCCATGATCAGACGTTCCGAGTTCTCCTCCACATTGCTAGGCTCCCCCTCGGCAATCGTATCGTCGCCGTGATGATCCGGCAAGTGGGGATCGGGACGCTTGATCTGAACAAAGCACTCGCTGCAAATCAATTGACAGCAACAGCGTGTTCGGTTAAGATAGGGCGGGTAGTACATCAGACACACGGGACACTCTTCACCCGCCTTGTAAAGAAACACTTCTAGTGCTTGGCCATTGACGAATGGGTCGTGTGGAAGTTGCATCTCTCGTGGTGCGATGTCTGCCTGCGAGCTATTCCGGGACAGGTTCAGGGCCGCTGCCAAGGTCCTCTTCGGTTGTTTCAACGGAGAAGTGACTTTGGATGTGGCCTTCGATGTCGGAGCTGAAGCCCCGCGATCTGACGAGGACGACAGCGTACGCCCGCCCATGGGCACTGTGAGGTTACTCAGGTTGGCCGACGAGCCTTCGGGCGACTCGCGACGCACGGGGCGGGGGATTAGATGTTCCGGGACTTGATCGGCTGGCGGTATCTCGAGGCCACGAGCGGCGGCAGTAATCTGATGTTCGGTCCAGGTGCTGTCGAAATCGTCCAGACCCCGCCAGAAAGGCGCTATCCTTCTTTCAATCTATTCGGCCGCAAGGACTAGTTGTTAGCTGACATTGTCCTGACGAGATGAAGCTGGTGTCTACCACGCGATGATGATGCTAAACGTCTTTCTCACCTGTAATTGCCGGACGACCTGCTTGTTAAAGTCTTCGGAAGCCGTGTATATACCCATAGTGACAAGATAACCGCCGTCGACATGCTCCTCCTTCATACTTCGTTCGCGTTCCTTGAGGCGAGCGGCCCGCTCCTTCTCCAGTTTTCTCGCTTCTCGTTCTTGTCTCGTTTCGCGACGCTCGAAGGGTACATCGTGGTGTCGAGAGCTCGATAGGGAGATAAGCTCGGGGCGGTTCGAACGTCGGGTGCCGGGGACCTCGCCATGACGACCAGGCTCCTGGCCGGCGCCGTGGTGTGAACCTGCCCGTTCCTCCCTCGTCTGATTATTTCCCATAGCGATAGGGCAGTGGTTAATTGATCGTGCCGATCTTGAAATTGATTTTTCTTACGACCACTTTATCTCGTCCTGGCTCTCGTCCTGTCTTCCCGTTTCCTGTCTTGGTATGCCGTTTATTCTTGGTACTAAAGGAAGGCAGGGGAGGCTGGTTCGGCGTGATACGGTCTATCGTTATCTTGCTGTCGAGTGGATTGGAAGAGGTGGGTAAAGTAGGTATGCCGTAAGCTTGCTAGTCTGGAGAGTATGTAGTTGGCCCTTGGGAGTGACGTTGACTGGGATTGGGACTCCCAAACCGGCTGTGACAGCCGTCGGCTTTAAGTCATACGGGCGTGGTAGGTCAGGTAGCGTGGTTGTGTGGTTGTGTGGGGGAGTGGAGCCGAAGAAGGGTCACGGCTGGCTACTCGTAGGTACGCAAGAAACCAAGATTTCCAAGGCTGCCACGGCTGCGAGTTCGGTGCGGGACGCGGGCGCGTCCACTTTGTCGATCGGGACCAGGTCGGATGTACGAGTACGTAATGTAGTATGATGTTTGAAATGAACCTTTAACCTGTGTCTCTCTTCTGCCACCTTTCTCGTATGCGACCTGAAAATAATGGTAAGGGCCCTGTGAAATGAAACTACCTTTACAATAAGTATCACAGCTGAATATCAGGTAGAGTTGGTCGGTCGGTCGGTCGGTTATGATTAACTCGGGATAGTGGTTTATGGGGACGAACCGCCTATTGAACTATCAAGCTGGACCCGGGCACTCCAGATTCTGTGGTGTTGAGTAGGTATGCAACAAGGCCACAGCAGACTGTGATGAACTTTGTCAAGATGCGGACCTGCAGACGAGAAGCTGTCGGGTACCGCATGCAATACAAACAGGTTTGGAAAGAGGCTTAGTAATCAGGATGCTAGCGTGGATGGATGATTTATGAAACAGAAAAGAACTTTGAATGAATGTTTACTTGTACAGCCGCTTACCGAGTTGCATTTACGTCGGCTGCCTAGTAGCCTTGAAAAACTTTATGTGTAAGGATGATGGTTTTGAGATAGAGAGAAATTCTGTCAGGAGGGTATCTACTCGTACAAACAAACGTCAGGAGGCCGGGCGGCGATACCTTCAATCCGGAGTGGCAATGTATACTATACATCTTGGTCACCATCTGTAGCAGCACATTTTCCTGTATCATATACATTCATTCGCCCTACATGCCGAAATGCAGTTTGAGATCGCGATTGATCGCCCTTTCCTACCAGATAATGTGCTTGCAATTGCAATGCGCAATTTAAGTAAAAAGCCGTGATGTTCAAATGGTTATTATTTCCCCAGTCCAGAGCCCCAGTCCACCTGGAAAGTGCTTTGACTTTCGTTCCCATTCCAGACCAGGACAGTTGGGTGCGGTAAATGTACTGTATAGGCTTACGGTCTTTGCCAGTCCCGGCGCTGGGCTCAGACAGCTGTCTGTTATAAGTCCACTCAACAACCTTGAACCTTCCGGCACAGATCCGTCCTTTACATTTGCTTAATACATGTATTTCTACCTTGTTTCTCTTACTCACGTCTTCGAACGCTGAAATACAGCATAGGTACCAAGGCTCCAACATATCATCATAAACTGTCCAATTGATAAAGTTTGATTCTACAACTCTTATTTGCTCGGACAAGCCTTGAGTAGACTTTGAGCTGTTCATATGTCTATCTCCCGGGTAGGTTGTACCCCCTCAGCCTGGGAGCCTAGATGCTGGCAATCGCTCTTTGAGTAAACCTTTAATCAGTACTCTTTGTTGGGTTGTAAAACTTCGGGTTACCTTGAGGCTATATTCTGTTAAAGAACATTGTCCTCTTACATGACCATATATGTCTATAAGGGACCAAGTCTAATTTGGCAAAAGTGAGTGACTAAATGTAGGTTTTTGTCTTGTACATACCTGTCCCTAACCTTGGGGACATTATTAAAGTCTGCCAGCAATTATTACGACGGACAATCAGAAAGTCCAGGTGTGTCTTAGAAGGCCATGGTCTTTAAGAAAAGCGGGAGCGTTAAGTAAGGAAGTCGCCCTATCAATAAGGCCAAATTAAAGTCATCAAACAAGTCACTGATATTACAAATGTGGCACAATGGTTTAGGTGTATCAATGATACTTTTATTCAGCTACCTCAGCTCCCATATACAACCCCTGATGGCTCATTCATGTACCACGTCAAGTCGTAAATACAACGAAAGAAGAAAAAAATGAGAAGAATTCTATATACAAGAAATCCTGCAATATGTACAAAGAAGTGATGAGGAAGAAAGTTGGGCTATGCCAGCTTAGCAAGCGCTGGCGGCAAGGGTCCAGCCGGTGAGGCGGTTGGCGACATCGTCGGCGTAGCACGCAGTGCTGGTGAAGCCGTTGTTCAAGTCGGTGTAGTCGACGGAGCCGCTGTTGTAGAGACGAGCGGCGGCGTAGTGAGCGGCGGCGTTGGCTTCACCGTAGTTGCCCGAGGTGGTAGCGAGGGTCTGCTGGATACCGTCACCGGCAGAAGTGCCAGCAGTGCCGTCAGCCACCATCTGGCGGATAGTCTCGTAGGGGCAAGGGCTGACACCAGCGCACGAGCCGGAGCCATTGTGCGACTGCATAAGGCCGGGATTGACGACACCGTTGTCGGTGGTGGGGACGCGGACGCAGCCCTTGGACTCCTGCATGATGATGGAGAGAATGAAGCGGGTGTCGACGCCGGTCTCGCCCGAGACCTCCTCGATGGCCTGGCGGATGCCGGAGATCTCGTCCTCCGAGTTGTCGGCGCCCCAGCTGTTCCAGCCGCAAGACTGCTGCATCAGGGGGTAGTTGGCGTCCCAGAGCTCATCGAAGGAGCCCCAGGCAGATTGATCAGGCCAGCCGGCACCGGTGGTTCCGTCTCCGGTGTGGCGGGTGTAGGAATCGGCGATGGCGGCGGCGCGGCGGGTAGGGGCGGCGCTGGCAAGGCCGGCAAGGGCAGCAATAGCGATGGTGAATGTCTTGGCCATTTTGAATTTGGTTGGTAAAAAAGTCTCGTAGAGAGTAGTTGGTAGGAACGTTTGAAGTTAAGTTCGAAGAGTAGTCTCGTCAAGAGATGCCAGTAGAAGGAGTGACTGGAAGGAAGGACTGAAGCTGAGGCTGAAGAGCTGAATTGTTGTAAGTGGTGCTGAATAGAAAAGATAGGGATGATGAAGGGAGAACAGCTCTCGTTATATACATTTTCGAGGCATCATATTCATCGCGCGAGTCCACCTGTTTCGTCTGGAGATTGCTAATACCGACAAGTGATATGCCTGTGGTCAACCGAGTCTCTCGTCAAACTTGTGGCCGGCCATGCCGCTTCGTCCTCCACCTTCCTTCCTCTCTTGGATTCATCGCTCCTGCCTACATTGCTTCAAAAAGAAGCACTTGCGAGGTCGTAGCTACCTCCTTCCCAATGGACGACGATTTCTCACCCAAGACCTTACCTTCAGGGCCCTCCAAACGCCGCTGCATGTTAGGGGACAGGTACGTACCAGAAGGGAGCAAGCAAGCCGCACCAAAATGCGATTACCCATCAGCGGGGAAGGGGGTACCTCATAAGGTAACGTCACATAGTTACTTGTATCCACGGTTGTCTATGTAGGTACCTAGGTAGGTAGACTCCCTTGCAGGACAGGGCCATTGTTTGCTCAAGAGTTTGCGATTATTCGATACTACTATTTCTGTACTGGGAAGAGAGAAGGCCAAGGGTACCAAGGCTTCTCCAGGGGAAAGATCATGTGGTAGCCCGGGATTGCGAAAAGAGCCGTATGGCTGTGGCGTTCCGACGAGTCCTAACTGCCGCTGCACTGGGAAAGTGTTAAGGTGTGGAGGTCAAGATAGAATCAAGCTCGAAGATCACTTTCCTGGATAGGAAAGACATCGTCACATCCCTTACGGCGCCCTTACAGAGGAGAGCCTTACCAGTGGGATCTAGAGTGGGTACTATCGAGATTCAGAGATGTACTGTGGTATATATGGACCACTAGGATTGGGGCCAACTCATTCTGCTACGCCCGTTTCAGGAAGCCAGATTTCAGCAATGGTCGGTTATTACTCACTCTGCGTTAAATTATTTACGTACCAACTGCCTACAGCAGTAGTTGCTCCGGTGGGGAAAGATGAAATTTCAGGTCAATTGCCAGCTGTACCGAAATAGGCGATTGGGGTACATAATTCACCGTCGTGGTCATGGTAGCTCATCGAGTAGATGGAGTTTGAAGACGTCGCTATAACATATAGTTAATGGTGACGACCTTGGCTAGTCTCGACTCAAGATCTGGAAAGACCCGGATCTTCAGTCCACGAACTGCTGTAGATAGAGATCGGTGTGACCACTATAAGTTGAACCAAAGATTAACTAATGATCGACAACCACTACTGTACGACATCTTACACATACATAGAACCACAAGACTCCTGGTTACTTTAGTTTGCACCACAATGTCTTATTACCCAGTCTACTTATTACCTACCCATAGGTAAGAGGATCCACCACTGGCGACTTATTCCTCATATGTAACCTTGGTAGCAGAGAAATCTGCCTGTTTCTGATTAGGGGCACGCATGTGTACCTGCCGTGCCTGCATACATGATTAGTACGCGTCAGCCAACTCGTACCTACAATGGGTACAACCCACAATTCTATTTCTACTAGGAACATCGACTTCTAATCGAAGGTTGGGGGATCAGATGGGGGAAGACCCGGATCCACACGTAGGGCCGACCGCCCAGACTTCCCACCAGCCGTTTATAGATATTTTGAGTAGCTATAATCGCCTAGACCTACCAATGAGGCCGAAAAGTTGGTAGCGCCTTTGGCTTGATCATTGCGATACCTTCTTCTATAATGTCCAACACCTACACGTACATCTTCCGTATCATTCATACCTGCGTGCATCGCAGGCACGTGTTAGGTACCTTTTTGACTACAGTTGCAGATAGGTAGACTGGCGTGTAGGTTAAGGTAGGTATTTGCAAGGAGAAGAATGCTGTCAACCAAACCCGACCTGCCTTGTGGGAAGCTTACGTGTATATTTGCTTGGCCGCCTTTATTGATTACGTATAAACAACCCATGGCTTCAGTTTTCGGTAGGAGACAATGCTGATGTAAGATCTCAATAGATTATTTTGCCTATCCATAGCAGCATTAAGATTATCCATCTGCCCATAATTGTGCAGTCTAGAATTTCGAGAGACATCTCCTCGGGGTCTTGTTTCACTTAGCGTCAAATCTAGCCACCCCAGGTTAGCTCAGTACTATTTTGGACCTTGCAGTTTGGTTTAGCTTTTGGTCTCACTTGCTCTGGATAGTCCGATAGATCTTTGCCGAGGGGTAATAAGTTGGCTTCCAAAATACGCTTAACTGTTAGCCCGGTTAAGTTACGGCCCAGGTCCTGGCACCCCGAAAAAAAGGGTTCATACTGCACACAATGCCGCCAACGTGGGCTCCATGTGCCGAGACACCGACAGGGATTAGACGATGCGGTACCTGGCATGTTGTCAGCCTGCAGACCTAGCGACATGTAAAAACTCGAGTAGCTTCCATTTCCGGAAGCTGAAGCTATTCAGGAGTGCATCTTTGGGGCGACCTTTTCTCATTACAGAAACTGCCAAGCTCGGAGTTCCCTATGAACTGCCTTTTGGTCACAAGCCGGCATTTTTGAAGGATCGATTATACTGGTAATGTAGGCAGTTGTAACCCCACCTGCCACATTTCCTCGGTAGATTTTAAAGTTGGCGAGGGGACATGCAGGAACCGTCTGTTCCCGTGACACAAACGCGACTTCGAGGCAAGGCGCGTTAATAGGCTTGACTGGAGAAGGGCCAAGAGCTCACTCAACGAGATGCAAGCGGAATCGTTGAAAGTAACGTCGTGAATCAACCTATATTTATCACGTGAGGGGACTTACATGTAAGCTGACCTGTTCTTGGCTTCAATCCCCTTAACCTAGGCTGGGTCGAAGCTATGTCGCATTCGCAATGTATGAACATGCCTTGATTATGAAGAGGCAGGCTTCTGGTCACTAGCCTGTCGTCCCTGATTCTAATGTAACAGCAATACATCCCGAGGCTTTTGAAACTTTCTTCTATAGCGGATATCCCGGGACTAGGAGGGTGATTAAGGAGATAGCTGAACGGGGAAGGTGATGTGAGCCTACACGTGTATATGTTCTGGCGAAAGCGATCCTTGTGTCACCTAAAGTTGTCGCTGTCTTAAGTAACCGTCTAATCCCGCCACCAGATATTCTATTTGTAGGCTGCCTGTCTAGACGAGAAACATGTTTGCTACTGTCCCTCGCTTGGATTCGAGAAATGCGGACATCAAAGTCGACTGTGACTGTGCACCTATAAAATACGTCCGGGACGCCGAATTGGAAAATTTTGGATATGATCACATGCGCCCTCTCGTCAAATCGGAACTGGGATACGTTGTAAGGTCTCCTGTATGTTAACGTTTGATGCGTTTTGCAGGATTCCAATCCTCCAAAGTAGACGTAGTATGGTCACAAGGCGGCCCCCTAATGGATCGCACCGGGCGAAAATGCCTTATCAATGCGATTTAGGGTATGCAATGCGTAGATATTAAAGGAGCTTCTTATTTCGGTGCCTTTATACTGCCCCCTTGAACTGCTCTTCAAGCCCCATGGAAAACGGAGGCACATCTCGGCACCGATTAATAACTAGCACATATGTTATGGTTCTGTGGACTTTAGGTTTATAAGCTGCATACCGGCCAGCCTGTCGACTTGGCCGTATTGTAAGTTGATACATAACCACGGGTGCATCGCTACTACATACATCACATACCCTGGTTATGTCAAGTTGTGCCGGCCGAGTTGATCCAATTGCCATAACTGGGAATGTAAGAAAACATCTCGTGCTACTTGGCTCATGTCCATTGGATACTGTCCGGCTCATCTTGCTGCCAAAAAAAATCTTTCTAGTCAAAATAGAAGCCAAAACAAAAAGACGTCAAATGACTCATTGAAGGGCAAAAAGATGCGGTGAGTGCGGATCGAACGCACGACCTTCAGATTAATGGAGACAGAAGTTGCAACTTCAGTCTGACGCTCTCCCAACTGAGCTATCCCCGCAACTGTGATTTTCGACTGGTTACGTCGCTATTGTTGTGACCGTCCGTATCATCTGCACGTATACTAGAGCTCAATTGCTTCTGTTACCTTTTTAATACTCTTGATTAGCCTACTGTGTGTACCATTCAAACATATTCAGGCCCATTGTTATCAATAAGTATTGTAAATGGGGTCTTGTCTTAGCGATCTGTAAAGTACTTGACAAACATGACTTGTAGATGTTTTTAACTCTAGAATGATATTTGGATTAACTCCTTTCCTTTCCAACGTTCCTGCTTGACTAGGTACTTAAGCTTCCGGCAAGTCCTAAACCTGTAGTGTCATATTATGATGACTTAACCGCCACTAGAACGATATGAGTACAATATGTAGCATATGTCAATCATATGCAGACATCGTGGCTCTACGAGATGTGTATCATGTAGTTTGTTTGGCTGCGTCGATCCAGTAAAGGCGCAGAGTGGGCTAGGTACGAATGCATGGCCTAGTATGCCCGTTGACTAGCATGTTGTAAATTTACGTGACATTGTAAGAGTTAAGATATTGTCGCAGAAAGGTACCTACTTAATAAGATACCCTTGCAGTTAAGGTCACGTGCCTTAGTTAGCACAGCTTTATAAGAGCATATACTATAAAGCAGGATTTCTAATCTTATTATAGTTATATAAATTTTTTTTTTTAATATATAGTTTATTACAATATAACTAATATAGCTTATACTAAATTAAACGTACTAATTTACTTTTTATTAAAGCTTTTATATTTGCAAAAGTTATAAGCTTAGTTTATAAAAATTGGTGCTTTATTTATTATAATATAATTAATTAAAGGTTTTTATACTTTTAAATTATAATATTTTATAACCTTTTATTAAATTATTTTTAAAAAAAAGCTTATATAGCTTTACTTTTTATTTTTATTATATTAACTAGCGTTAAGATTATTTTAAAAAATACTTACTTATGCTTTTTAATTAAGTAAGTAGCGTAGTTTTAAACTTTAACGCTTTATACTTAAGCTTAAAAAGTTTAAAAGTATATTAATTTAAATAAAAAAACTTTAACTAAGCTTTTTAAAAATAATATTATAATTTTAACACTAAAAGCTGCTTATTAAAAGCTTGTTGCTAAAAAAAAAAAACTAAATTTAAGCGTTTTAAATTTAGTTATTACTTTAAAAAAAATTTAAAAATAATATATTAAAAATATAAAGTTAGCAAGCTTTTAGCAAGCTATAAATTTAAAAATTGCAAACAAATATATAGCTATTTAAACTTAAATTAACTAATTTATTAATACTTTAGTACTTACTATAATAAAAAAAAAGCTATTAATTAAAAACTTTAAAAAAGCTAAAAATATTTAAGTACTTATTAAAGCTATTAAAACGTTTTTTGCTTTTTTAAATTTTGCTATTAAATCTAGCATATAAATAAAATACTAAAAAACGCTTTAAAAAGCTACTTATAAAAGTATTAAACTTAAAAAGTAATATAAAAAATAATATACTAACTAAATTGCAGCTTAATGCTTTAAACTACTTAAAGTAAAAAAAATGCTAGCAACTAAAAACTTTTTTAAAGCAATAAAAGCTTATATAGCTTTTAATTAAGCTTATTAGCAGCTTATAAACATTATAAAAAATAAATAACTAAATAATAATATAATTATACTAAAAAAAGTTAATAAAATTTTTAGCGCTTTAATATATAAAAAAGCTTTATATAGCAAAGTTAAAGCTAATAAACTTTATATAACTTTAAGTAATAAAAAAAGATTTTTTAAAAAAGCTTAAAAGTTTATTAAAAAAGCAAAAAAAAAAAAAAGTTAATACTTTTGCTTTTTTAACTTAAAAGCTTATTATTTTTAGCTTTTATATAAATATAGTTAATTATAATATATAATTACTAAAAGCTTTACTTGCTAAAAACTTAAGCTTAACTTTAATAAGTTAAAAAAAATTAAAAAGCGCTATAAGCTTATAAAATAATTAAAACTTTATAAAAAAACTAAAAAAAAAAAATTTAAAGTAAACAAAAGTTACTTTTTTAGCAAAAAGTTAAAAAAATTATTAAACAAGTAGCTAAATTTAAATTTTGCTTGCTTAATAATTAACTATAGCTTACTTAAAAAAAATATAAAAAGCTTTAAAGCTTTTATTATTTTTAAAAACAATTTTTATTTTTTATTTAAAAGCACAGTTTTAAATAATTATAAAGCTTTATACTTTATTAATAATAAAAATCTACTTAAAAAAAACTTTATTATTAAAGCTAAGCTAAAAGACTTTGTTACTATAAGTACTTTTAACTTTTTAATTTTATACTATAGCAAATAAGTTATTTATTAAATCTTTAATAGTAAAAAAAAAAAACACCTTTTTTTTAGTGCTTAAAAATATAATAGTAATAAAAAGATTTTATATAAATATAGTATTAAAAGCAAAGCTTAAAAAAAAAGCATATAGTATTGCAAACTAAACTATACTTTTTAATATAAAAGCTTAAATACTAGCGTTATTTTAAAGCAGTTAACTAAATAATATAACTTAATATTTTTTAAATATAAGCTTATTTCTTATTACTTTTTAAAAAGCATAATAATTACTTTAGTAATTTAAAAGCTTAAAATTATAAGCAATATAGCAAGATTAATTATAGCTATATACTTAAAGCACTTTTAAAAGCTTTTAGTTAACTTATAAAAACCTTTAAAAGTATTTAAAAATATATAGTATAAAAAAGCTAAGCACTTAAAACCTAAGCTTTTTAAAGCTTTTATTTAAAATATAAAAAATATTAAAATTAATAAAATTAAAAAAATTAATTATAAAAATTATATTTAAATATATGCTTTAAAAGTTATATTTAAAAAACCTTTAAAATAGCAAGCTATACGCTTATTTTAAAAAATATACTAAAATCTATTTAACTATTTAAGTAAATATAATAAATTTTTATAAACTTTATTACTTAAAAATAAATATAGCAAAATAATATATGTTAATACTTTTATTACTAAAACTTAATTATAAATAGCTTAAAACCTAATAAGCTTTAAAAAATAAGTAAAACAACAATATAAGCTTTTAATATATTAAATATATAGTAATAATAAAAAAGCAGTAATTTTAAGCTATAGCTTAACTAACTTTTAAAAGTAAGCAAACTAAAAAAATATAAAGCTAAAGCTTTTATTAAGTTATATTAAAAAGTTTATAAAAAGTAAAAAGCGTACTAAATAAAAAATTATTAACTAAGCTTTAAAAATGCTTAAAAAAGCTAAACTTTTAAAAAAGCTATAGCTAAAAGCAGTTTATATAGCTAAATAGCTATATAACTAAAGCTTTTTAAAAGCAAATAATATATATTTACTAATAAAAGTTTTTTACTTTTAGTTTTAATAATATTTTTATTAATATTTACTAAAGCTTATTATAAGTAAGCTAATAAATTTAAAGCTAAACTAGTTAGGTATAAAAGTATATAAATATAAAGCTTACTTAATATAATAAAATAAACTTATAAGTTACTAAAAATAAAACTATAAAATAAAGTAGCAAGTATATATTAAATATTTAATTAAATATAAAGCATTAAATTTATATAAAATCTAAGTTTTAAAGCTTTAAAAAGTTATTATAATAAAAAATATAAAATTTAATAAAAAGCTTTTTTATATAAAAAAAAACTAACTAAAACTAATAAAAAAAGTAAAAGTAGTAATTATTAAAATTATAGTGCTAAAACTATTACTTTAAATAAAAATAAAAAATATATAAAAGCTTAACTTATTAAAAAAAATAAATAAAACTATTACTAATACTTTTAAAAAAATTAAAAGTATACTTATACTAAAAAACCTTTTAACTAAAAGCTAACTAAAAAAGCACAAGTTAAAAGTAAGTATATTTTAAAAGCTTAAAAAAAATAATAATAATGCTTTTAAAAGTTAAACATATAAACTTGCAACTTTTTAATAAACTTTTAAACTAAAATAGCAACTAAGCAAAACAAAAAAAATATTTACTAATTTACTTATAATTTTAAAAAGCAGCAAAGTAGCTAAAATAAGTAAAAAAATTTTTAGTTAACTTTATAAAGTATATTTAATAAATAAAAAAATAAAAAAACTTTTAAAAAACTTTAATATATAAATAAAGCAACTAGTAATAAGTAAAGCAATAAAAGCTTAATAAGCTTAAAAAGCTTTACTACTTACTAAAAAAAGCTAAAAAATTAAAAAAATACTTAATAATAAATAAGATTTTAAAGTATTTGCTTTTATTTAAACTTTTTATTAAAAGTATAAAATATATGCTTTTAAAAAAAAAGCTTATTAGCAAAACTTTTTAAAAACATTTTTACTTAATTAATAAAAAGTTATATATTAAAAAAACTAAAAGCATAAAATACTATACTTTATAATAATAGCTATAATATACTAAAAATATGCTAAGCATATAAATATAACTTTAAAATAGCTTAAAATATATTAAAATAAGCTTTTTAAGCTATTATTAAAGCATTAGTATAAACTAGCTAAATATTTTTTAAAAAATAAGTTTAAAAAAAATGCTATTAAAAAAATTAAAAACATATAAAAAATAAAAACTTTTAAAAAAATAGCAAAAGCTAAAGCAAAATATAAGCTGCTTTTTTTAAAGTAAGTGTTTATATATAAGTTTAATAATAAAAAATATTTAAAAGTATATAAATCTTGCTTAGTTATTAAAAAAGATTTATAAAATAATATAATGCTTTAAAGTATTTATATTGCTACTTTAGCAGCTTATATGTTTTAAGTTATAATAGCTTTAATAGCTTATTTTAATATAAAAGCTAAGTAATTTAATATAGTTAGCGCTTTTTTTAATATAAGTAAAAAAAAATAAAAGCTTATAACTTATAAATTATTAAATAGCTTTAAAAATAGCAATATAGTAGCTAAAATTACTTAAGCTTTTTATAAGCTTTAAAACTTACTACTTTTATAGTACTAAAAGTTTATATATACTTTAAAAAAAATTAAAATAATCTTATTTTTTAAAAAACTATACTTTTTTTATACTAAAAATTATAGTATATACTTTATTTTTTATATAAATAACTTTATTATTTTATATTATAAAAAATAAAAAATATAAGCTTAAAAAATTATTAACTAGCTTAAAAAAGCTTATAAACTTAAAAATTAAAAAAATATAAATTAGTTTTTAAAAATTAAAGTAATAAAAAATTAAAAAAAACGTTTACTAGCTTTAAATTATAAGTAATATATTAAAAAAGTAGCTAAAAAGTATAATCTAGCTAATAATAGCTAAATACTTATAACTTTAATACTTTTTAAAAAGCTTAAAAAGTTTATAAAAAAAGCTTTAAAAAAATATATTAAAACTTTTTAAAAGCTTATAAAGTTTATATTTTATATTGCTATTATAATTAAATTAAATATAGCATACGCTATATTTTAGCTTTTAAAATACCTTATTAATTTAAGCTTTAAACATATTATAGTAATAAAATAAGTTATTTAATACTTATACTATACTAAAAAACTTAAAATAGTATATAAAACTAGCAATATAAAAGCTTAAGCTTTTTTAATTGCAAAAAACGCTTTTTTTGCTAATAATAAAAAAACTTAAAAATTTTTTTATAAATATATTATAAGCTTATTTAAAAATATAATAGCTTAAAAAGCTACTTAATAAAGCATAGTATTAACTTTTATAATAAAAGCAAAAATAAACATGCTTAGCTTTACTACTAAAAAAATAATAGCGCTTAAAAGGCTTTTAAATAGTATAAAGCTTAATTTAAAAAAAAAATAAATAATTTACTATAATAATTAGTAAGCAATAAAACTTATAGTTAAAAAGTATAACTAAATAAATACTAAGCTTTGCTATATAAATATATAAAATATATAGCTAAAATAAAAGTAGTAAAAAAAGTTATTTTAAATCTATTATTTACTTACTAATTAAATGCTAGTAAATAAGTTAATAAAAAACTTACTAAAAGCTAAATTTAAGCACTTTAAAGCTTTTATAAATCTTTAAAATATTAACTACTTAAAATAGTTAAAAAAAAAAAAGCTTAAATTAATAAATATTTAAAGCTATTAAGCTATAGTAACTATATTACTAAAAAAAACTTTATTTATTTACTACTTTTATTACTAACTAAGTAAAAACATAAGCTTAAACTTACTATTTAAAAAGTATAAACAAAAAAAATAACGTAAAAAAGCTTTAAGTATTTTTTTTTTTAAATAAATTGTAAAAAAAAATAAATAAAAAAGCAAGCAAGCTTAAAAAAAATAGTTTAACTTTATAAAATAATAATAAAAGCTATAACTAAAGTAAAAAGCAAAATAAGTACAAAAGCAATAATAGTAAAGGCTAAAGCTAAAATAATAACTTAAAAAGCTAAAATAAGTAAAGCCTAAGCTTTTTAAATACTAGTAACTAAATTTATAATTAAATTACCTAAACTTAAAAAGTTAAGCACTTTTTTATAAAAAGTTTAAACAATATAAAAAAAAAGCAATCTTTTATTATAATAAACATAATTATTAATAATAATTATATTTAAAGTATAAGCTATAATAAATTTAGCTTTTAAAAAGTATATAGTAACTTTTAAAATAAAGCAAAGCTTTTTAATAAGCTATAAAATAACGCTATTAGCTTTATAAAATTATTAAAAGTATAAAAAAAAAAGCTTTACTTTTAAATCTTCTTGCTTTTTAATTATATTTATATATTATATAGCAAAAAAAATAATATAAAGCTTTTTATTAAATATAGTTAGCAAGCTTAAAAAATATAAGTTAAAAGTTTTAAAATAACTTATAAAAAAAAATAAAAATGCTTTTTAATATACTTAAAATACTAAGTTAAACTTTTTTAAATATTTTAATACTAAAAATGTTTATTTAAACTAGTTATAAAAGTATAATTATAAGCTTAGTAAAAAATATTATATAAATTAGTTTTAATACGTTTTTTATTATTAAGCAAACTAAAAAAGCTATTAATTATTTTACTTTAAATTTTATTATAAAATAAACTTTAAAATATAAAATTAAGTTTAGCTTTAAAAATATTAAATTTAAGCGTTTTTACTAGCTTTAAGCTAGTAATAAAAGTTGTTAATATAAGCAAAAAAGTACTAATAGCTTTTTTAAAAATATAATAAAAGCTGTTAATAAAAATAATAAAAGTACTACTTTTACTACTAAAGCTTATAAAAAAAGTACTAGCTTTATAACTATTAAATTTTTTACTTTTTTAAAAGCTTAAGCTTTTTTTACTATAAAATAAACTACTTAAAGTTAAAGTATTAAAAGTATTAGTTTTATTAAAAAAAGCTTTAAAATTAAAAACAATATAATTAGTATGCGCTAAAATATTGTTTTTATTAAAAGTAAGTAACTTTAAAAATAAAAATTTAAATAATATAAAAGTAATAAAACTACTAAAAAAAGCTTAAGTAGTAATATTAAGTAATAAAATATATTTAAAAAAAGCTTTAATAAAAGTAAAAAAAGCAAATATAAAAACTTGCTTTATTTTAGCAAGCTTTTTAAGCTTACTAATATTAATAGCATTAGCTAAAAAAAAAACTTTTTTTATATTAAAAAGTATACTTTTAAAAGTAAAGCGCTTTTAAAAAACTAAAAATAAAAAAACTAAAGCTTTTTTTTTAACATTTTTAGCTTTTTTAGCTTTAGCTTTTTTAGCTAACTTTATTATTTTTACTTTTATATTAGCTATAGTAACTATTTTAGTTTTTTTTATTACTTTATTTACTTTTTACTTAGCTTTAAGTTAAGCTTGTTTATTTAAAGCTTTTTTTTAAGCTTTATTAGCTTTTTTTTTTATATTTTTAGCTTTTTTAGCTTTTTTTTAAATATTTAAAAAAGCATTTAATTTAGCTAAATAAGCATTATAAAATTTGTTTAAAGCTATTAAGTAAGCTTTAAATATAAATACTTAAGCTATAACTAAATCTTTTTTAGTTAAAAGATTTTTTTTTTTTTTTATAGCTATAAAAATAATAAAATTATTATATAAGTTAATAAATAAAACTTTAGCAAAAAACAGCATAAGATTATTATTATATTAGCTATTAAAGTTAAAAAAAGCTTAAATAAAAACAAAATTATTTTTATATACTAAGTAAGCTTATAAAAGCTTTAAAAATAAAAAAATAGTATATATACTATTGCTTTATAATTATAGCAAAATTATTTATATTAAGATTTTTAAAAAGTTGTTTAATATAAACTTATTAACGTTTTTTAATAAAAAAATAAAGTAGCTTATTAAATATTAAGTTAAATAATAAAAAAATATTTAAAAAGCTTAAGTTTACTTTAAACTAAGTAGCTTTAATATTAATTTTAAACTATATTAAAGTAATTAGCATAGGTTTAAAATATATAAAAGCATATTTAATATGCTAAAAATTTATATATAGCTAAAAAAATATAAAAATAAAACTAAAAAATAAATAGTTAGCTAATTATATTAAAATATAAAAAGCGCTAAAAAAAAACTTAAAAAATATACTAAAAGTTTAAAAAAGCTTTTTTTTTATTATTTTAATAGCTATACTAATACTATTAGCTATAAAAAAATTAATAAAAGCAGTAAAAAGCTAAAATAACTTTATTTAAAGTAATTAAAGTAATATTAAAAGCTTAAAAAAAAAAAAGTAAAAAGTATAGTTATAGCTATACTAAAAAATAAAAGTATAAAATATATAAAAAAAATTTAATTAAAAAACTTAAAAGTTAGCACTTAATAAAAAAAAAGCTAATAATAGTTATAAGTACTTTTAAGTATAAGTGTTTAAAGTACTAAAACTTTTATATACTATATAAAAAGTATTTTAAATAAAAACTTAATATAAAAGGTTTAAGTACAGACTTTATAGCTACTATTTATATTTTATTTATATAAAATAACCTTATTACTTTAGCTAATAAAAAAAATAAAAAGTATATTATAAAAAGGTACCTACTTAATAAAATACCTTTATAGTTAAAGTTACGTGCTTTAGTTAGCACAGCTTTATAAAAGCATATGCTATAAAGCAGGATCTTTAATTTTATTATAGTTATATAAATTTTTCCTTTTTAATATATAGTTTATTGCAATATAACTAATATAGCTTGTACTAAGTTAAGCGCACTAATTTACCTTTTACTAAAGCTCTTATATCCGCAAGAGATATTTAGAGCTAAAGTTTAATTAGATGTGTTGCCGTCGGATGAACAGAGCTTGGTAAACGGCCGAATGGCTTCTAAAATCATGATATATAATCATATCCGACTCGTTTATAACATTGGAGACCGAGCCACCGCCTGCCCCAAGTCAGACACAGAACAGTCAAAGTTAAATAAGATGGCTGATTAAGTTCCCGGTCTACGGCCAAGTCTTAGACTTCCTTGATTTCATTACCTGTGTTAAGGGCATAGTTACATGTATACCATAGTTGTGGACGTGACAGGTTAAGACTACACCATTTACATATCACACTGCCAAAGATAGCCCGTAGTTGAGTCTAGCGATCTGACTGTTTATGAAATCTGTAGATAAGACCATACAGTGGACTAGTACTCAGCATCATTAATGCCTCCCCCTAATCCATGATACCAGGCAAGATCGAGCACACAGATCGCTCGCGCCTGTATTATATCGTAATATCGCGACAGTATTATGAAGTGATGGGAATATGGCATCGAGGTTAATAACAAGGCCATTTCCTGAGTCCCAGGCTTGCGAAGGCATCTATTGTAGAAGAGATATTAGATAGTAAGCTCAAAGCTGTCTAGACGCATATCACAGCCAAATTAGGCCGCTGCTCGTAGCAAGCCTGATAAAGTTTGTGTTGCCTAAAGATGAAAAGATGACCGTTGGTACAAGAGGACAACAATGTTTCTCAAGTTCATCTAGAGCCGAGGGACACTCGAAATCAAAAGCCTGCCAATCTAGAACAACGGTGCCATGCGGAGTACAGCATCATAGCAGTTTTAATACCGCTACAAGGTGTAGTTATATCCAGCATGTTTAGTACAGACGACTAGCTCGGCGTCAAAGTTTGGCTTGTATACGGGCAAGAAAATACCAACAGTTAGACTATTGTCCACTCTACTATATAATACCAATCTGCAACTTCATCTGACACATACGACCATAGGATCTGGAGAACGCGGGGTCCCGTCCGCTCCCCCATAGCTAAGCCGGATACCGCCAGATCAGTAGTTGGGTCGGTGACGACCAGCGAATCCCTGGTGTTGTATGTTTTCTTTTTGCCCTTTTTTTTGATTTGATTCTTCCCTTGCATTAAGAATCGTACTGCCCTTGAAAATTTTCGCAACTATGTGACTACGTAGTTAACGATGGACATTTCTTTTCTTGCTTGATCTACTCATGGACGTGGAGAAGCTAAAAATTTGGGTTTCTTACCTGCGGATTTCAATCACGTATACGGTATAGACATATTCCGCACGTCTGAGCGATCACATGATCTGGGATATCCATCCGAAAAGCTGGGACTCACAGCCGCGTAAGCCTTCCAACTGCTGTGTTACCCAAGCTAGCTTACTTGTATGCAGACATGACACTGCCAGGGACTCGAGGTTCACAGCAGTTGCAAGGGCTATCTACTGGCCGCGCAAAAAGGTCGGGCCCCGCTGGTGATAGCATTACGATGATGCATGGTTTGAAGCACTCGCCTTCTAACTGAGCATATTATCATTAATTTTCAAGAAGACTGTGAGAGAAGATGCATCTGGGCAGCCGTTGCTACGCTATTTCTCTGGTTCGAGTCGTTAAAGGTCAACTAGTTAGCTGGTCTCATGGGTTTCGGCTTTGTCACACAACAGGGGGAGCAACCTGTTTATTGTACTCGCTAGCCGAGTGACGAACACGTGTGACCATTGAAGCCAGGCCCTGTAGTGGTTGGTGTCTGCACATCTTTGCTGACATGGCCTTCATCATTGTTTCGGCGAAGCGTAGTAAGTATTGCTCACTTCCAAAACGACTGTCCGAGAATTCATCAACTATGACGGGAATATATTGGCATAACTTGAGTACAGAGTGCGAGTGATCTCTCTCTCGAGGCAGGGATGGCACGAGTCATTTCTTGTCATCTCGGGTTGTCAATTAGTCGCGTCATCCAACAGGTAATTGAATGTTCCGGCTTTCTGGCATAGTAGCGACCATCCTACCAGGTCGCGACTATCAACTGGCCAGTATCTACTTCGGAAATTGTTGCTTAGGTCCAAGTAGTCTACCTAAAGTACGCGTGTTTGGACAAGATCCGACTTTTGACGATGAACACGGTGTTCGCTGGTTTGCAGGTTCGTGCACTTGACATTTCAAGCAAGTGGAAACAAAATTGGACTAGAACGCAAGAAGATCGCTATAACCTGAACTCACGTCATTGAGGTCCAATTCCATCTATGATCTGCCACCTTTTTGCTAACCCATGTTGGCCACTCTTCCTGTTTACAGCATATCAACAAGTTATTTAACTACACATAGTTGCGCATAGAGTGCCTCATCTGCAATCTTAATCATAACGCGACTCTGTACGAGTACGAGTATACTGAGTTGGTACATGAGGCACCTTACCTAGTCCTGCTACACCGAGTGGATGGATTACTAACGGCCAATTTTCTTTTTTCTGGGCATCCTGTTCCTCCCGGGTTCCCCGAGTAGGACGTTAGCCTGTTTTTTGTTAGGCCGACGGGAGGACCCTTCGCAGGATCACGGCAAAGGGCAAACCGGTAGAGATCCTGGACGCGTTGTTGTTTGCAGTGTTGAACGTACTGCACCATACTTGGAATACCACAACCTGGTTACCCCCCCCCAGGTTGGAGTAGGTTGCGATCACTCATTTCGGCCTTCCCTTACGACTACAAATACCTCTCAGAAGCGTTTAATCGCGTCACTCTATCATGGACGCGGCTGTTAATATGTTCGCGTTCACATATCGCTTAGTAACTGGGGGCCCTAGGCGTTGAGCCGCGGAGGAGCCCCGGCCGATCCTGTGGGGTATATTCAAATTTGCACTGCGCGGAATAGCGCCAACGGATGCAAGTGCCCCGGTCCCCTACGAGTAGGGCCTACAGGCTAGAGACACTACGGTCCCTGCCTGCGCGCTGCCTTCCTTCTTGGCGCATCTGGCAACGGCAGGGGTGCCGTGCATATGCTGTAACGATGTTGAAGGCTTAACTCGAATTGATCGTGCTGCGCGGCTTGCTCGAAAGCCTCCGAGTCGTGGCGTTGACTTCGCAAGTGTGTTTGAATATAGCGATTCTAAGCTGCAGACCGGACATTTCATCATGAAATAGCGAGGATATTAGGAAGTTACCATTAACAAGTCTAGTCGACGAGGGCAGCTACTGTGTCGATTGAATAAACCTATGTGACCTTCACCTGCGAACCTATTCAAGCGACAAGACAATAATACCTTGACCATCACCAGGAGGTTGATACAACCCTTCGACATGAAACCCGGCAGTGTCCATAAGAGATCGCCATTGGGTCTCCGTCCGCTCGATGCCACCCATTATCGTCATCATGGACATGTCCCATCGAGCAGACAGCTCAGGACAGCCTACGTCCGGGAGAATGAAGTCGTTGATGACCAGTTGAGAATACCCCTTTTTCATGGCCTGGGCAACATTTTTTAGAATGACAAGACATTGTTCGTCGTTGTAATCATGCATGATGAACTTCATAAAGTAGAGTCGAGAACCTACACAGGGTGATGTCAGTGTTTGATAGGAATCATACCTGCTGATGCAGAATAACAGAGATGTCGATCGGAATGACCGGCCTGGATAACGAACCTTGAATCGGAACATCCTCAAAAAAGTTGATTGCATGCTTCTCGATGCGTGGTGATAGCGTGGCACTGTCCAAGACGGGCTGAAGGTCTTGAAGAACTAGCCGTCCCGAGACATCGGGAAATTGCTCCAGAAACTCGGTGATGTCATGTCCCCGGCCACCGGCAACATCGACGAGGAGCGGGCCCTCTTCCCTTAGCCCCGTAAGAAGCTTCTCGCGGACGGGGAACCACTTGACCCAGGACGGACGACTACCTCGGTCGCATTCGAAGAATCCCGTCGCGTCTTCCCAGTATTGCTTATTCTCGGGTTTCATAAACCATGGGAAAACCGTGATCCCCTTGGCGTCAAATGCCCTTTGAAAGACGACGTTACTGGGATCTTGTGGATTATGGTGTCCCTCTTCGGCGAAGTACTTGGGGGCATGGTTAAAACAAGGAGCGACCATTCCCTGCCTAGAAGAGTGAAATTGGCCTGTTAGTAATTGCTAACAGAGACGTGACTTTTGCCAGGTGAGGAATGCGTCGGCGGAGTCGTGGAGCCACATAATTGCTGGCGTTGGTACTCACATGAATTTTATCATGCTGGCTGTGGTTCTCATGCACAATTTCTCGGTCCAAGGAGTAGGACCGTACATCCCTGCCCCATGTTCCGCTACGATGGAAGTCGCAGTAAGGACGCGGAGGAGGCGTCCTATCGTGCACTGTTACTTTGCTTGTTCGGAGAATTCTACCTGTTTCTCGGCAGAACTTACTGATAAGAGCCTCATCGGCACCTGTTTTGGTGGATAGCTCTTTTGCCGATGTCACCTCTTTCTCTGCCAAGATGGCAAAGATGTTCAGGTCAACGCATATACGCACGGCCATAAGCTCTGCGCCCTACATGATACCCTTGTTCAGTAACCGCGATGACCAGGGGGTTGGTGAGGTAGAGACCAGGGTAGCTTTAACGTACAGCAAACGCCATCTTGATCAACCCATCTTCGGGTTTCTCCAGCTGCATCGCCAGACTCTTGGCCTTCTGCAACAGGCTCACCCTCTCTGTCTCGCTGATATGCTCCCCATCACCAGCTCGCAGGGAGTTGACAATTTCAGATGCAGCTCTGACAGTGTCAGCTCGCGTAGGTTGGGCAGCCATTATTGAGACTATATAAATATTGATTAATCACTGACGGATAGAAAAGAATTAGTTACCAGACAAAACAGAACTTTGTCGCTTTACTAGATCCTTCTCGAAACACGGGAGAAACCCGGAAAATCCAAGGGGAGGCACACATTTTATTAATTTCAACTAGCGTCCATATTCCTACCCCAGTCTGCCCAGTGAGTCGGTGAAAGTCGTGGGGAAGGCTATTTTACTGTTGTCGAATCTGGGGGGGGGGGGGGGGGGGGGGGGGGTGTTGGGCGGGGGGGGGGGGGGGGTGCTAGGGGGGTGGCGGTGGGTGGAAACATACCCCAGACTTGTGGAAGAACAG
>MU401651.1:43075-72585 GCA_022579005.1 Poronia punctata
CCGCCCCCCCCCCCCGCCCCCCCCCCCCCCCCCCCCCCCCCCCCCCCCCCCCCCCCCCCCCCCCCCCCCCCCCCCCCCCCCACGGGGTTTGGATCCGGGTGGGAGTTTCTAGCGGGGAGAAGGTCGGTGATATGAAGCCAACCACTGGTTACTGGAAGTCCCGCGTGGACCCCCTGATGGGTCCATGATCCCGGGTGTCCAACCATCACGATGATGTACTAACCTAGAAGTGACAATTCTGTCAAAGACGCGTTGTCTAAGTATTCGCAGTCTTGGACTAAACCATGTTGCCTAGCTGTTGGTTGGGTTGGATTATTAAGATTGAGCTTCATTGGCTATTGAGCTCTGGGGTCATGGGTCGAAAATTGGGGGCAAGGGATGAGCGTACGAGGTAAGTAATCGCGATAGGGTATCTTCCTCTTTACCTATCCGCTAACTCTTTTGTAGCTAGAGTCTTCCGCGGCACCGGAAGAGCCGTTGTGACAGGCTTTGCTAATCGTTTTAGGCCTGGCACCGGAGTACTTTGGCAACGATCGGCAGCGTTTCGTTTTCCCAGTCAGCCAGTTCTTCGATTCAACATTGGCACCGAACCCATGGGACTGCCATCGGTATGGCGTATTTCCAGCATCCTGCTACTCCGCAAATAAAGGAGCCTCGCATACGTGAAAGTTCATTGGTAGGAGGCCCCTGGTCAGATTGGTCTGCCTATCGTTTTGTGTACCGTGTAGACGGTTCCTGTTCTCCTGATCTTGGGTCAAGAGGGGGCATTTGTTTTCCAGATATAGAGGTATTAATACCTAAGTTGCCCGAGATTCTTCCTCCACAGTCGGCTTCACTATCTTGGGCTTCAAAGCAAAGAATCGTAGTGATGATTGCTGTCGTCATTTGTTGCCTCGAATTCACCACCATCTAGAGGACAATAGACCTGTCACGATGTCGTCCGTCGATTACCAAACCGCAATCTACGCCGTCTCCTGGGTCCTGGGTTCCATTGTTATAGTAACGTGCAGCGTGAGGATATGGGGAAGAGTCTATCTTCTCGAGACCACGGGTTGGGATGACTTGTTGATGTCCCTCGCTGCAGTATGGCAAAACCCCAACTTCTGAAAAAGGCATCAAGTGCCGCGGGTGCTTATTCGAGAAGCTTACAATATGATCTGGATAATAGGCCTCCGCCATAACGTGTTCCGCACTCGTCACCGTCAGCGTCTACTTTGGTGTCGGAAAGCACATTGAAGACATTACGGATCCGGTCCACCGGTCGATGGCTGTCAAGTACACTCTGATAGCACCCGTCTTCTCCATCGTTGCATCCAGTTTTGCCAAGATATCCGTCGTCGTCTTCTTATTTCGACTGCTGGGAATGGTTGCACAGAGACGTCATCATGCTATTGCATGGATTCTCTGCGCTGTACTCGTGGCTTTGAACATTTTTGCCATTGCGATCATCCTCTTCTTTTGTGTTCCCCCCGAGGCGCAATGGAATCCCAAGGTGAAGGGGAGATGCATCAGCGACCAGTTCCTGTAAGTGGCCTCGCTCGTCACGTCCGGATTGCGTTGCCAGTTTTCGCTAACTCGACTGGTAGTATTATTGTTGGAAATACTCAATCGGCGTACAACGCACTGATGGATCTTCTCGTGGCCATCGCCCCGGTATTTGTCATTTCGAAACTCAACATCAATCGGAGGATGAAGATCAGTTTGTGTGGCCTGATGGGTGGCGCTGCTTTGTATGTTTCTGCCCCCTTCCCTTCCCGGTCCATCCCAAGCTAACGTGGTGAATAGCGGCTCTATAGCGACAATCTTGAAAATCACCAACTTGGCCCACTCGGACCATAGTGACCTCACATGGGCCTGGGCTCCCGTGACACTGTGGTATACGTACGTTTGATGAGTCCCGGATTCGAGGAAATGAGCTAACATCGCCCAAGGGCCGAGATGGACTTGATCATTATTTTCGGCACGATCCCTACTCTCTGGCCGCTTATTCGGCGGTTCGTAGGGAAGAACAAGGATAGCCAGTATGAGTCCGATCCGTACAGAAATGCCCATCAAAGTCCCGACCATCCTAGCGGCACCGAGGCATACCAGCTTTCAAGTAACAAAAGCGTCGCCGGAGAGTTTACGAGGGCACTGCGCGAGGTCGATGATATGTAATAAGATATGGGCATTATTCGATTAGTACGGCGTTCCGGATTAGTATACCGATACATTGGCTTTACGATGACCGGGCTAGCATTGACAATTGTTGGAAAGGAAAAGGCTTTGTCGGGATATTACGTTCTTTGTGTTTTTTCTAGGCAAACCACGGCATTTACCGGGCATGATATAAGGCACGTAGAAGGTAGATGCCCATATAGGATAGGCTACTTTCCAGTCAGGGTCGTCCTCTAACAAGGGCGTTATATATTTAGCAGAAACATGTGATACACAAACTGTGTCCTAGTGCTTCATCAGTCCCGACTTGGAATGGGAATATAACCGAGACAATAATTCTAGGACATATCACCGTCCGGCGTCCACGTCTATACGGGTTAGGTACATGCTGAGACAAGTAGAGCCAGTCAGAGGTCAGATACACTGTGGCATGTTCTTCTGGTCCTCGATATGCACATAATGAATGTTCTACCCTCACTCGTGCCCTAATTCTTGCCATACATTGCCACGGGGTCGAAGGGTCAAGTAAGGCCCGTCGTGGCTGGAGTTGAAGACCTCATAAATCTGAAACTCGCCGGGTCTCTCTCTCCCTTGTCCCAAAGAAGGCTTCCCAGCACCGACTTCACCCAACTCTCCGGGAGACCTCTCAAAGTCAAAATACCAAAACGTCTTGGCCAGAATCAGAAAGACTTCCTGATATGCCATTGTCTTCCCCGGACAGGCTCGAGAACCAACAGAAAACGGAGCAAACGCCTCACGGGCTGTCCTCGCCTTCGGATGACTGTCTGGATTGAGCCAACGGTCGGGCTTGTACGTGAACGAATCGGGGAAATAATCCTCGTTATGGTGAAGCGAGTAAAGGCTCAGACCAAACATGACCCCTGGTGGGATTACGTGGCCATCAATCACTAGAGGATCGTTGTCGTCGTCGCTAGTGTCTTTCTCTCTCCATAGGATACCAGATGCCGGTGGAGACATACGCAAGGCTTCATCCACACATGCGCGGAGGTACTGACAGCTATTCAAAGCGGTGCTATGTATCTCTGTGCCGCTGCTGAAGGAGGTACGAATCTCAGCAGCGAGCTTTTGATAAGCGTCGGGATTCCGAGACAGATAGAAGAATGTTGCACACATGGCTGTTTTTGATGTCTCGCCGGCTAAAACGATGATTAGCAACGAATAGTACCCAAGGGCGACACGGCATGACTTACCTGCAGTCAAAAAGAAATTGGCCTCGGCCCATAACTCGCTCTGCCGCAAACCACCAACACCAGAATCCAAGGAGTCTGCAACAATGGAGTAGAGATCGTGTCTGGCGTGTTTTCCCTCGGCCATGCGAGTACTTACTATTCTCTCCATGGTACCTAGATACTGCTCGCGCATGTCGTGAGATACAAAGACAGACATCCAGCGCATCCAACCTCGTAAGGAAAAGAAGTGGTAGTATATATTGCTGATCGGGGTCATGATGTCGAGCACGGTCAACATGAACTGATTTTCGTCGCTTCTCTGAAGGTTCAAGTCGAACCCAAAACCGAGAAGGCCGGCCACATCCATTGTGAAACGCCTAGTAAGTTGCGACATGTTCGCAGGGCGACTGGCCTGAGCAAACTGCAAAAGACGCAAGAGAAATAGGTTCACGCGCTCAGTCAGCACTGGCTCGAACTTGTGCATTGATCGATCAGTAAGAATCTGGGTTACTAGTTGCCTTCTGGTACGATGGAAGTGTCTGTCGGTAGCCGTGAAGAGAGTGGGCACGGCCATCTCAGGTCCTATCGCTTTGTAAACCTCGGGCTTTGTAATTCGAGGATTATTGTATATGTCTTTCGTCCAAAGTCAATATGACACTCGCTTATGAGCGCGCTTCGGAGTCTGGGAGTATCTGGTACAGTAGTAATAGTACCGCTTACCTACCTCGTAAAGCCGATAGGGAGCCAAATACAAGCTTGTTAGGCCCTTGCCTTATCACGGGGCCTGCCTGATACTTAGCAACTTGTACTGACGGCTCCGTGTGTCCGGCCGTAGACTAGGCACTTACCATATTTCAGATGATTTTGCCGCGTCACCAAGTGGCTACATTTTTTCTGCGTATAGTAACCGCCATACGCATCTGACAGCTTAGCCCAGAACGGCCCCGGGTACTTGCTGAGGGGATGAAGAAAGATTTGGTAGGTGACATATACCAAGATCTCAAGCCAAATCAGCTATATTGGACCTCTGCAGATTGTGAAGCAGGGTCCTCACGTATGTCACAGCAAGGGCTGGTGTATACCATAATCCTGAAATCAGAAGTGTGCTGAAGCTACCGATGACTGCCATTGCACGAGATTGAGATGGGGGTTGTGATGTCGACCCCAACGCAGGCCTATAGGAAGTATAAGTGTTGATGAGATTAAAGGTATGTTGAGTGAAAGGGGCGGAAATCTGTTCAATCGATCTGTCAAGTTGAAGTAGAACGAGCACAACGAAGATTGAGAGACGATTTCCGATGCATCGGTACCTCCTTGCATGTCCGTACTACCTTACCGGAACTGTACGGGCACTACGGGGTCCAGGTATCGTTCTGGCACGGCTTCCCATTTCTGGTACGGTTAAAACAAAGTAGCTAATCAGAGGAGAACCCTCCCTCTACGAGTAGGGGTACAGTGCTAGAAAAGCCACCATACTAGCCGGACCTTGCCGGACCAACATACTAACCGTTTTCTTAATACACGTTCTCCTAGTATGGTACTCGTAACATTTTCCTGTTCAAGCCCTTTTGAGTTTGAATTCCATTTTTTTATATAAAAGAAAAGGGTAGAAAGGTATTAATCATCGCTGCCGTCCAATAAACCCCCTTGTGTTTCCTTCCTGGCCGACGAGGAGGCTTGAAGGCACTTGCAACCTTGGAGGGCCGTCAAGAGTGAAACAATGCATTACCAATCAGCAGGCGTGCCAGTCGTGCCAGGTTTCTGTTTCGCGTATCCGGAATCTTGGTTAGAGTGATTGTTAACAGATGCAACATGGCTGTCACAGGACGGTAGCAACGCATATGTAGGCCTCGTAAGAGAAATGTGAGTAAGTAGGTAGGTAGTGTCAGAACCTTGGTAGTTTAGTTAAGTAGGTTAGCATCCTCTACGAATGTGCAACCCACTGACAGACAAGGCAATCTGTTTGCTTTGAGCACCGGCTGTGCCAGTCAAATTTGATGCAAGCTCTTGCAGAGATGGGGTAACAAGAAGATGGTAGGCTAAGCTTACATGTTATCTACCTCTTAAGGTTACCTCTGACCAGTAAATGCGACATCGCCTACTGTAGTCCATCCCTTGCCTACCTAGGGTGCCATTGACCTTATAATAAATAGCACATTCATCGACCGTCCGACGTCGTATCATCGGTGATCCTTTCAAAACACACAACCCTCTCGAACCACGGGCCTTACCAGGCTCCTACATACGACGACCTGCAGGACATTACATGCATAGCTGAACTTTAGATAACAGGCAATGTCGTGTGGTTGCGACAAATGAATAGACGCACGCACAGGTCTATAATATAAGCGGTCCTGGGTGCCTGGCTACCTAGTTGACTCCGACTGTGCCACTAGAAGACATAGATACATACATCCAGGTATGCAGACATCCAAAAGGGGGATCGAATCGCGATCTGCGAGTACGCATTTCACAAGGTAGCGAGGGAGAGATGTTGTTAACCGCTGTATTGGGGAGTAGGACAATAAAGTACCTAGGCCTGGCGGTACGCCCGGATTCGCAGCATGGCGGACAAGGCTTCAACGCGGCGGCGCAGCCAGGTCTAGGTAACCTCCCCTAACGAAAAAACAAAAACAAAAAAGCACGACCCAAACGATACTCCCTTCCTTTTTTGCCCCCCCCCCCCCCCCCCCCTCCCCTATAGGCTAGATTCCGACCTGTACCCCGGCCCTGGACATGCAGGCTAGTAGGCTACCATAGGTGCTAGCGGACAGACCTAGGTACCAGCGAATACAAGCGGAAAACCAACCTATCGGCAACCACCTAAGGGAAGGATGGGTGGTAAATTAAAAAGCATCATCCAACCACAACCACAATCACGCCCTTCGTAGGAGGTAGGAAATACATGTCTGGACTGTCTAACTCTAAAGGGCCAGTTTGGCAAATACGTGTACAACGTACAACGCACCACGTATGAAAATTGAAATCTTGCCAAGCCAGTACTTCGGTACATTAAGTAGAGAGTTCCTAACAGGGCACCTATACTTGGCTATCCGGGCACCCATCCGGCCGCCAGCGGCTGGCAGCTAGGAAGTGGATCCTGTGTATTCCTTACTTAATTTGCTAGCACTGTATATAGTATTATACTTTTTAATTTTATAATAGTTTATTATATAATTAACTTACTTAATACTTAATTAACTACTTAATACTTATATATAATTAATTAAATAAGTATATAAGTAATTTACTTTTTAATATAGCTAACTAATTTACTTTTATTTTTATAACTTTATTTTTATAACTTTATTTTTATATATTTATTTTTATATATTTAAAACATTATAAATTACCTATTTTACACTAGATTTTAATGTGTTTTTAGCTTTAAGTTTATTTTAATTAGCAAAAGTAAATTAGCTAATTTACTACTACTACTTACTATTTTTTTTACTGCTTTATTTTTAAGTTAATAACTACTTATTAATCTTTATAACTTATATTGCAATCTTTTATACTAAGAGACCGTAATTAAGCTTATAACACTAAAAATACTATTATTAAAACTAAATCTTTTATAACTAAGGGCTTTATAGCATAGTAAAGCTAAGAGCACTAGAAGATATAAAGATGCTAAAAGCACTAAAAAGGTTAAAAAGGCCGGATTTAAAAAAAGGTTTTAAGGTTAGCAAGATTAACACTAAAGCTTAAAGGCTATTAGTAGTAAAAAAAGATTACAATAGCTTTATTATAAAGGCAGCAATGTTGCTGCTACTTTAAGTAATATACTTAGCAGCACTATAAGGTTAGTAAAAGCTTTGCTGCGCTAGCAACAAGAGATAAAAGAGCGCTAGGTTTAAAGAAAAAAGTGTATAACTATAGCTACTATATAAAAAGTAGCTAAATTAACTGCTTTTTATAAAAGATTTTTATATATAGTGTAAATTAGTTAAAAACACTAGAAATAAGCTTTTTATAAATATATAAATTTAGTTAATTAAATATTAAATATAATAGTTAATAAATATAGCTACTAATATAAAAACTAATATACTTTTAAATTTAAGATTTAATTTAAACATAAAGAAAAAAAAACTAAAATATATAGCTTAATATTCTTTATACTTATTTATATTTTCTTTATTTTAAGCATTTACTATAGCTTTTACTATAAAAATACCTCTTTTTATAACCTTAATTTAATAGCTTATTTTATTGCTTAAAGCCTTAATAAAAAAGTAATAATAAGTAGTTATAATAGGTCCCTTTTATTTTTAATTTAAAACCTTTATTTATATAGCTATAAGTTTATAACCTTTATACCTCTTTATTATTATAATCCCCCTTTTATAAAAAAGCAAACTTATTTTAAGTTATATAAGTATAAAAAAAAAAGAAAACCTTTTAATCTAGTTATAAACTAAATAAGTAGTTTTTAAAACTAGTACTTTTAAGTAAAGCAAAGTTACTTTTAATATATATAGTAGCTTAAAATAATAAAGGCCTTAAATTCCTAGTTTTTTATTACTATATTATAGCTAGTTTTAAAAAGTAAGCGCTAATTTTGCTTTAAATTAGTTATATTAGTTTAGTTAATTTTTAAGGTTTTTAAATAATGTTAATTATAAAGGTAACCTAGTTAAAATTTAAATATTTATAGTTAGTAAATATTTAGTTTCTTTTTTAATAATGTTTTATTTAGTTATTACCTTATAAAAGTAGCTTATTATTATTAAAATAAAGTTTAATAAAGGTTTTTTTTTAGTAGCGTATAGCTACTTAGTTAGTTATTTTAAAAGTTTAAGTTTTTTTAAATATGCTTTATAGTACTAATATAACTTAAAAAAACATGCTTTAAGTTAAAAGCAAGGTACTAAGTATTGTTTAAATTTTAACCTTTTTATAATACTTAGTAATATAGTTTTTTATATTAAACGCAAAAATTAAAAACTTTTTTAATTTTTTATTCTTTATTGCTAGTTTTTTAGTTAATTTCCTTAAGCAGTCTAATATAATAAAGCACTTACTTATAAAACTTACTAGCTGCGCTATTAGTATATAAACTATATATAAGCTAAACATACGCTAACTCTTAGCTATAGTTTAGCTAGTTATACTTTTTTTTATTTTTTTAGTTAGTTTAGTTACTTATTTAGTTAATTAAATAAAAGTTATTTAATATACTTAGTTTTTAAAATTGCTAGCAATATTACCTTATAACTATTTTATTGCTTAAACTTTTATACTTTTTTATTTTTATATTTTTAAGTTATAATATAATATTTAGCAAAGGGATTTAAACTAAAAACTAGGTATAGTTTATAATTGCTAGGCAAATAACCGGCAACAATATAAATAAACTTAATAAAACTAATATTAAAAATAAGCAATAAAAATTAAAAAACCTAGCTAATAGTTAAGCTAAATTTGCAAATAGTTAAAAATAGAAAAGCAATAATAAACATAATAAAAAAAGCAAAAAACTAAAAAGCAAACTAAAAAACTTAAAATAAAATATGCTATTTATTTAAATAAACAATTAGCTAATAGCTAGCAACTTTTAAAAAAGTTAAAAGGGTAAAAGCTATTTGTTTTATTTTAAGCTATTATTATATAGTAATTTATTTAATAAAAGCTTTTATTATAATAGTTTTTATAAAACTTTAAAAAGCTAAAAAATAATTTTTTAAATTAAATTGTTAATATAATAAACTAAAACTTATAATTGCTTTAGCTACTTACTAAGTAAAAGAAGCTATAATATAAAAATAACGCTAAGCTTTTATATATAACTATAAATAGCTAAAGTAAAATACTATTGCTATAAAAATTAAAAACTAAATTATAGCTATTAAAAAAAGTAATTAGTAAAAGCTTAGCTATAAAAATTTAATATAAATTATATAAGCTTTAATATAAGCTAAATTTAATATTTAAATAAATTAGCGTTTTTATTAAAATATATTAAATTATAATAACTTAAAAAATAAGCCTACTTTTAAAAACTTTTAAAAGTTTATTTAGCAAAAAAACGTTAATTTAAAGCTATTTAAGCAAACTTTTTAAAAGTAATTATATAAGCTTTAGTAATAAAAAAATAAAAACCTAAAAAACTTTTTTTTTATTAGTAAGTATTAATATAAAAGCTTAAAAGCGCTATATTACTAAAAAATAATAGCTAACTAGCTTTTAATTATTAATATAAGCTTTAAAAAAAGTTAAAAAAAGTTTTAATAAAATAGTATATATTATTTAATAATATAGTAATAATATATTATAAAGTTAAAAAGTAATAAAGTACTTAATACTATGCTAATAAAAAGTATAAATTACTATAAAAGCAAAAATATACTAAACGCTTATTAAAGTAAAAAAACTTAGTAAATAACTTAATAGCGCTTAAATAAATTAAAAAAAAGATTAATAACTTTTTTAAGTAATAAATAAATTAAAACTAAAATAAATTAGTATATACTAGCAATAGCGTTATAAAGTACTATTGCTATAGTAAAACAAGCTATATAACTAAATATTGCTTAAAAAATAAGCAGTTAGCATTAAATTGCTAATTAAGCAAAGTTAAGCAAAAACTATTAAAATAGCTTAAAAATAAAGTATAAAATATTTAAATAGCTTAGTTAAACTTTAAAAATAAAAAGTTAAAAGCTAAGCTAAAATAAGTTAATATATTTAATTTACTTTAATAAAGTTTTATAAAGCGTTTAGCATTATATAACTATTTTAAGCAGCAGCTATAGTTTTTTTAAATAGCAAGCAAAAGTTAAAAAAAGTTATTATAAATATAAATATAAAGCTTTAAGTTAATATTATATATAAAAACTTTAAAAAAAACACTTATAAAAAGTAAATATTTTATTTTTTTTATTAATAAAACTAAATAAAAAGCTAATAAAGTGCTAAGCAGCTTATATAGCTAGCTTTTAAATAATTAACGTTTAAAAAATTAAGCAAACTTTTAAATAAATATTTTATATAATATATAAAAACTAAAAAGCACTAAAGCTTTTAAAATTATAGCTAAAAATAAGTTAGTTAAGTATACTATTAAATATAGCCTTTACTTAATACTTTTATAGCAAATATTAAAAAATAAATTTTAAAAAGTTTGCTAAAAACGTAGTTAGTAATTAAGCAGCATATATAGCTAACTTAATAAATATAAGTATTAGTTTTTAAAAAAAATTGCTATTTTTTAAAATTAATAATAAGCTTAGCACTAAAAATAAAATTAACTTATTTAAGTATTTTAAAGCATTTTAGCATATATACTTTAAGCTATTAGTAAAAAGGTTATTAGTATTAAAAAAAGTATAATATATAATAAACTAAGTAAAAAAAGTATAAGTACTATTTAGTTTAATTTACTTTACTATAAAGGATTAATAATAAGTACTTAAAAAGTACTTTAAAAAAACTTTTAAATAAGCTATATATAGTACTTAAAAGTAAACATAAAAGCTTTTATTTTATTTATATTAAAAAAAAACTAAACCTATAAAGCTTTATATTAATTATAAGAGCTTAAATAAAATAACTATAAAAAATAAGTATCTTTTACCTTTTATATTAAAAATAATAAACAAGCTAAGGTTAGCAAAGATCTTTTTAAAGCTAGACTTTTATAACGCTTATTATTATATTTAAATTTAGCGTAATAATAAGTAAAAATCTGCTTTTTAAATAAAATATAAGCATTTTAAGTATATAGTTATATTTTTTAAATTAACTAATACTTTTACAACTTTTTAAGCTTATATATATAAAGCGCTAGCTAAGCTAATAAATTATATTTATATAGTTTATATAAATAATATTATAGTTTTTTTAAAATATATAATAAAACATAAAAAGCACTTTTAATTAGTTTATAAACAGTTAGCAAAGTATTAACTCTTTATAAAGCTATTAAAGTATAAGTTTTTTAAAATTAAAATAAAGTGTTTAAAGTTTATTAATATAATTAAAAAAATAAAAATAAATTTTTAAAAGGTTGTTACTATTTAAAAATAAAAAGTATTAATTTTAGTATATAATATATAAGTATTTTTAAAATTTGCAAACTTTTATAAAAAGTTTATAGCTAAGTATATAAATATTATAGCGCTAATTATAGCAATTTTAAAAAGTTATACTTTGCTAAGCTACGTTTTTAAGTAAACTTTAAAAGCAAATTAAGCGTTTAAAAATATAAAAAAGCTTTTATATTAATAACTATCTTTTGCTACTAAAATAGCTATTTAAATAATAAAATAAAAATAAATACGTTAATAAAAGCAATATTAAAAATATTATTATAGCTTTATAAAAAAAAGTAAAAACTAGTTGCTTATTAATTATAAAAGCTTATAAATATAAAAACTAAATAAGCAACAAGCTAGCAAAAGCTTTTAGTAATTATAAAAAGCTATAAGCACGAGTAATAATATTTCAAAAAAAACTAATAAAACCTTTATAATATAAATAAATTATATAGCTTTAAAAAGCGTAATTAACTTGTTAGTATAAAACTTTTTTAAAAAGGTTACTTGCTAAGTATATAAGCTAGCATAGTTTAATTTTAATATAAAATATTAATTAAGCGTATTAAACTTAGCAAATAAACTATTAAAAAAGCTGAATTATATAGCTAAAAAGATTTAATATAAAAATATAATATTAATATTAAAAAAAAAGCTTTAATTAATTAATAAGCTGCTATAAAAAATATAGTAGTTATTAGCAAAGATTTTATTTAAAAAAAAAATGTAAAATATTAGCTTATACTACTAAAGTAGCTTAAAAAGCTTTATTAAACTTATACTTATTAGCTTATTTAATAATAAAAGTATAAATTATAAACTTATAAGCTTATAAAGCGCTAAACTTTTACTATATAATTATAAATAATTTTTAAAAGCAAAAAGATAAAAAGCACTAATATATATGCTTAACTTATATATTATATACTATATAAGTAATAGTAGTAACCTATTTAATGAAAGCTACTACTAAAAATATAAAAACTGCTTTTTTTTAAAAAAAAGCTAAAGCTATTATTTATAACTAATATGTTTTATATACTAAAGTTAAAAAATTAGCTTAAAGCAAAACAGCTTTTTAACTAGTAGCTTTAATATAGTTTTATAAAATAGTTTATAAACTATAAGCTAAAACCTTTACTTTTATAAAACTTATAAAAATTATATACTATAAAGCTAAGATATATAAAAAATATTATATTTTAAAAAATAGCTAGTAATTTTAGCTAAAAAAGCTTTAGTAAAGTAACTAATATATTAGCATTATAATAACTTAAAAGCTGGGTATATTAAAAAAAATAGCTAAGTTATTATAGCGCAAGTTTTATTAAAAAAGCTTAAAATAAAACGTTTAAAAATACGTTGCTAGCTATATATAATATAAAAAACCTTAGAAGCTAAAATATAAGCTTTATAAAAAGCTTTAATTATTATTTTTACTAAAATAGCCCTTTTAAAAAATTAGCTTAAATTTTATTATAAAACTATTTTTATATATAAAAGCAAATAGCAACGTTTATAATATAATTTTAATTATTATAAACTAGTTTATAAAAATAATATTATTTAATTTTATATAAAAAATGCTTAATACTGCTAAGCTTATAGCAATTATATATTAAAAAGTAAACTATTAATATAAGTTTTTTAAAAACATTAAAAGTAATAAAAATAAACTTATTATAAGTAAATTATTAAAATGGTTTTAAAAAGTATAAAAAATATATTAGCGCTTATTTACTATATAGCACTTTTAAGTTAATAGCTAAATAAAATAAATATACTAAACTTTAAAAAAGTACTTTTATACTTTTTATAATAATAAGCTAAATAGCTAAGTTAAAGTACTAATAAAAGCTAAGTTTATATATAATAATAGCTAATATGCTATTATAAGCTATTTACTATTTAAAGCGCTATATAAATATTACTTAAAAAGCATTAAGTATTTATTAAAGCAGCTTTAATTTAATATTTAAAAAGTAAAAAAAAAGCTATAGTAAATAAAGGCTATATGCTATATAGCTTATAAGTTTTAAAAATAAGTAATTAAGTTAATATAAAAGCATTATAATAAGCGTTATATACTAAAAAAGTGTTATATAAGTAATATAATAAAGTTATTAATAATATACTTTAAGTTTAAGTATAAAAAAAACTAGCTTTTATATATATTTAAGTTAAGGTTTTTAAAAAAATAAAAACTTAGGTGTATTAAATTAAGTTGCTTAAAATTTATTTTTAAGTTTATAACGTGTTTTTTATATTATTACTTAAACTATAAATAAACTAGCTAAAAAATAGTAGTTAAATAGCGTTATTTAAGTTAAAAAATAAATAAAACAAATAAGTAGTAAAAAATATTATTTAATATTAAAATAACTAAAGTAAACAAAAATACTTAATAAAATAAAAAGGCTAGCTAGTAAAATATAATATTTAAAAGCTAGCTAAGTACTTAGCAAATATAAGCTGTTTGCTAAACTAATATAAAAAAAAGTTAAAAATTTTTATATTAAGTAAAATAATAAATAAAGTAGTTATATTAATATATAAGCACTAAAAGTTATAAAAGTATAAAGCTTAGTTAATAAAAAATAATAAGCTATTACTAAGTAGTTAACTAAGCTATAATACTATAAAAACAAAAACTTATATATAAATAACTTATAATAATTTTAACTTAATTACTAATATAAAAAGTACTATTACTAAATAAGGTATTAGTAAGCAAAAGCTAAAAGGTAGCTAATTAAAAAAGAACTACAATAGTTAAAATATGCAAAAGCTATAGCTAAAGTAGTAAGCATATTATAAATTATATTATTTTAAATAAACTTAATAATATAAAAAAAGTACTTATAATTATAAAATTTATAAAGGAGCTTAAAAAAGTTTAGCTTGCTAAAAGTAGTATTAATAAAAAGCTGCGCAAGCTAATTTAAGCACATATTTAAGTTTGCTAAAAGAATATATTATGCTTTAATAAAAAGTATTATAGTAATAGCTTTTAAAACTAAGCTATTAAACTAGTTTTAAGCAAAAAGCTAAAAGTTTAATTAAAGCTATATTAATATTAAGCTAATAACTAGCAAATAATTAGCAAATAGTATTAATAATTTAAAAGGTAACTAAAGTGCTAAGTAAATAGCAAATACTAATTAATTTTTAGTATATAATAATATAGTAAAAGTTTTTGTTTTAAAAAAATATAGCTTTTTTTTAAAAGAAAATAGCTTACTAAAAGGCTAGCAAAGCTTTTTTAAAAGAAAATAGCTTACTAAAAGGCTAGCAAAGCTTTTTTAAAACAAAAAATATAACAACTTATATAAACAATACTTAATATAGCAATATAAGCTTTAAAGTTATTAACTTTATAGTATATATAGTTATTATAAAAAAGAAAACATATATATTTAAAAAAATAACATAGCAAATAATTTACTAAGCAGCACTAACTAAAATTAATAAAATTTAATAAAATTAATTAATATATATACTTAAAAAATAGGTAGTAAACATATAAAATAATAAGCGCAATAGTTTACTTTATACTTAATATAGCTAGGCTTAAAAAGCTAGTAAATATAATAAATATAAAAATTAATATATATACTAGTAGCATAATAATTATAAAGTTTAATACTAAAAATGTTAACTTTTGCTAGTTGCTTACTGTTTTTATTATTAGTAATAAGATTAAAAACTATATAATTAAAGTATAACTAATTAAAATTTAAATAAAAAAACTATAAGTATATAAAGCTAGTATAAAATAATTAAAAAAGGCATTATAGTAAGTATACTTTAAAAAACCGTTATTAAAGCAAAAAATATAAAAATGTTATTATATAAAAAAGCAAAAAACTAATAACTAAACTTAAAATATATTATAATATAAGCTAGTAACTAAGTAATAGCAAAGTATAAAATAAAAGTAATTAATTAGCTAAAAATATAAGGCTTAAACTTTTTAAATATACTTATAAATACTTTATTACTAAAAACGACCAACTTAAAAAAAAAGGCAATATAATAAAGCACTTACTTATAAAACTTACTAGCTATACTATTAATATATAAACTATATATAAGCTAAACCTACGCTAACTATTAGCTATAGTTTAGCTAGTTATACTTTTTTTTATTTTTTTAGCTAGTTTAGTTACTTACTTAGTTAACTAAACAAAAGTTATTTAATATACTTAGTTTTTAAAATTGCTGGCAATATTACCTTATAACTACCTTATTGCTTAAACCTTTATATTTAAGCAGTGCTTAACTTAGTAATAAGCTATTAAAGTACTTATAAAGTTAATTAATATAAAACTATTAGTTTCTTTGCTAATTAAATAGCAAATCTAAATAATAAGTGTTTTTAAATTTAGCTTTTAAAATATAATAATACTAATAAGTTATAAAAAGGTTTAACTTATTACTAAGTTAATTTGTTTACGTTCTTGTTTTTGTAATAATATATACTAAGCTTTTTACTTTAAAGTTAAGTTTTTTTTAATATTTATTAGCTTATATAGTTATTTGCTTTTAAGCCTTTATTACTGCTTGCCTTATAATAATAATATACTTTTAAACCTTTAAAGTAAACTTTTAAGCTTTTTAACGCGTTAGTTATTTAGTTAGTATTAAATTAGCAAAGTTTTTAGTTATAAACTTTTAGTTATAACTTATTTTTATTAGTTTTTTTATAACAACATTTTTAAATAATAGTTTTTTTAAAGATTTATATAGTATAAAGGCTTAAATTATATTTATAGCTAGTAAGCCTTAAAACTAATTATTTTAAAAATAATTAATATATAGTTAAAGTTATTACTTTAAATACTAATTTATAATTATAGCTTAGTTAGCTATTTATTTATATTTTATAGTAGCAAAATTAAGTTTAAAACTATAAATATACGCTAACTTATTTATAAAGTTAAAAATAAATTAAAAACTTTAATTACTAGTAAAGCCTTTTAGTTATTTAAATATTTAATAAAGTCTTTTATAGTATATTTAAGGTATAGTTTTAGCTATTATTAAATTTTTATAAGCAATTGTTTATAATAGTTTAAAAAAGCTATTAATAATTATTAATATATTATTATAACTATGCTTATTATAAAAAAAGCTTTTAAAGTTTAAAACTAAATATTACTAAAAATATTTTAATACTAAAGAAAAGTTAACTTTTTTACTACTTTATTTTTAAGCGCTTTAAAAGCTTTATATAAGCAGTTTACAACGTATTTATTTACATTTTTATATACACTAGCTTATTAATATTATTAAAATACTAGTTTATAAGTTTTTTTATAGCCTAAATATATAGTAGTAATAAAAGTATAAGCTTTGCAAATAATCTTTATTTTTAAGTTTGCTATATTAAGCACTACTAACTAACTTTTATAAAGCAATAGTTTTTTTATTATTAGTTAATTTAAGTTTTTAACTTAAGCTTACTTTTATAGTTTTTAAAACTTAAAGTGCTTTTTATTAGCTTATAAAATAGCATTAATTAATATATAACCTAATAAATTAAGCACCTTTTAATCTCTTATAATAGAAATCTTAGTTTTTTAAATAGCTAGCTAAAATAAAGCTATAGTCTTTTTTTTCTTTTTTTTTAAGTTTTTAAATTTTTTTAAAGCTATAACAAAATATTAGCTCAAGTATTTTTTGCTTTTAAATAATAAGTAATAACAAAGTTATATTAAAATATTAACTTAGCTTATTTAGCTTGCTTTAAGTTAAGTACTTTTTTAACTATAAAGTATTTAAGTATTAAATAATTTATTAAAATTATAAAAAGCTTTTAGTTTTATAATTTAACTAGTTTTGCGTTTTAATAAAATAAACTTTTAATAACTATAAGCATTTTTTTATTATAAATTTTATAATTTAATTTAGCTTTATATAAAGTTTTTAAATAAAAAGCTATAAGTTTTTAATTATTATTTGCAAAATCTTTTTAAAACCGCACTTTAACTACTACTTTATTAAATATATTAGTTTTTATAAAAGTTTTAGCTTTTTAAAAAAAGTATTAAAAAACAAGTACCTTTTTTAAAGCTTTTTTTAATTAATTAAAAGCTTTTTAGCATTTTTTTATTTATTATAATATTAAAGTTATAGTTATTAAGTTATTTAAAAGCTTTGCTATTTCTTTATATTTATAAATAAATTAACAATAAAAGTTATAAAAACTAAAAAATAACTACACTGCTTTTAAGCTAGCTTTTCTTTTTAATTGCAAAAAAGGTTTTAATTTTAAATTACCTCTACTTTGCCTAAATTTACTTTTACGCTTTTAATACTAATAATAAATCTTAAAAACTTAGTTTTAATAACATAAAACTTACATTTTTTAATGTTAGCTTATAATTTTGCCTTTTTTAATTAATTAAAAACTTAAAATATATAATATTTATATTTTAGTTTTATATTTAAATATATAAAAATATTGTTAATATAAACAATATAAAATATATTAAAATACTTTTAAAGCGTACTATTAATAAACTATTAAAAAATAGCTAGTTTGTTTATTAAACTAAAAAAAAGCACTTTAAATTTATATATTTTATACCTTATTTAAAAAGCTATTAAGTTTTTGTTTCTTTTAGCTATTTTAATATAATAAAAAGCTTATTAAATATTAATTTTTATAAACTACTTTGCTTTAATAAGTTAAGCTAGCGTTTTATTAATTAATAAAAAAAAGTAATAGTTTTTTTACGTTATAACATTTAGCTTTTATAGTTAATATAAAAATAAAACAATTCTTTTTTTTAAGCAAATAGCACTAGCGCTGCTTAAAAAACTAAAATAAGTTTTATAAAGCCATTTTATAAGTTATTTTAAATATATTCTTAATAAGTCTTTGCCTTTTTTAGCATTATTTTATATAAAAAGCTATATTTTAATAATTTAAAATGCTTTATTAAAGTAATATAATAGTCTACTTTTTTTTAATAAGGTAGCATTTTATTAAAGCTTGCTTTACTAAATATATTAAAGTGTTTATAATATTGTTTTAGTACTATTTGCTTAATTTAGTTTTAAAGTTTATTATTATTAGCAAGTAGTATTTTCTTTTGCTTATATTTAATAATTTAACTTATTTTCTTAAGCTAGTAATACTAGCTTTTATATTATTTTGCTTAATAAATAAAGTAAAAGCTTTAGTTATTAGCGTTAATATTTATATTAGTTAATATTTATACTATTTAATATAGTTATGCTTTAACTTATAAAGTCTTTAAGTATTATTAAAAACTAGATATTTATGTTTATTAAATATTTAGTTTTTAATTTTTTTAAAAGTTTTAAATTAAGCTTAAAAAAATATCGTAGTTTTTTTTATTAAAAATTTGCTTTATTTAATTATAACCTTAATAGGTTTTATTAGCACCTAAAGTTTCTTTTTTAGCTTATAATAGCTTTAAAATTATAATTAGTTTAGCTAGTTTATTTTACTTTTTACTTTTAAAATTAGCTAATTTAAAAAGTACTTTTTCTAACTTATAAATTTGTTATTAAATTTAAGCAACAACTTTATTTAGTTTAGTTATATGTTTATTTTATTATTGCTTATTTTTTACATTTATTAACTTTTTTCTTCTTATAACATTTTTAATAGCAAAAGTTTTTTAAATCAAGTTTTTAGCTTTATTTATAAAATTTTTAAAAAATTAATAATTAAGTTTTTATTTAGTTAAAAAAAGCATTTAGCGTTGTTTTAAGTTTATAAAAACGTTATAGTAATAAATGTTACGGTTTTAGTCTCGGTGCCTACGTATATAGGCCAAGTCTACACTAAAATGCCTATATAAGTAGATATAGGAGACCTCTGCTTCTTAGAGAAACCTTCCCTCCTTGTGCAATAACAATAAGTTATTATAAACCCCCTAGCAGTGTAAACTATAACAATAAGAGAATTTCTTTTTAATAATTACATTATATTTTATATTAACAATTAAAAAAAACTATTTTTAATAATATAACCTTATATATATAAATAAGCTTAAAAGCTTTAATTTATAGCCTATACCGCCTTTTTATTATATTTAGCAACCTTTACAAGTTTAAAACTTTAAATTTTATTTAAGTTTAAGTACTTTAATACTTTTATTATAAAACTTATATTTAATAATAAGTATACGTTTGCTTTTATAGTTATAAAAGCTTTAATAGTTAAAATATATTTTTTATTTATTAATATATAATCTATAGTTAAAAGACTTTTATAAAAAAAGGTTTTTAAAAAGTTAAAAAAAATGTTTTAATAAGTATTTATACTTAAAGCTAATATTATAAGTAGCTTAAAATAAATAGCTAGTTTTTTTAAGCTTAGTTTTTTACTTTTTTAAGTATAAAAGTATTTTTTATTACTTTTATTATAATAAAATTAATATAAACAAAGTTTAGTTTATTAAAATAAAACTTATTTAAATAATTTTTACTTTAATAACTTTAAATATAGTAAGTAAAATATTATTTTTTAAATATTAATAGCTTTGCTTACTTAAAAAAAAGTTTAGTATAAGTTTTAATATTTTTAGCCTTTATACTTAAATAAAAAATTTTATAGTGCTTATTTTTTATACTTTATTTAGCAAATTAAGTTAAAGTAAGCTATAAAGTAGTTAGTTAGCTAGTTTTTGCTTTTTATTTTTTAGTACTAACTTTAAAATTAAAAAATGCTTTAATTTTTACTTTTTTTTTATTTAAAAAGTTTTTATACTATTAATAGTTAAATATTTAAGTATATTTATAATACTTAAAAAAATATTAAAAAGTTTACTTTTTTTAAAAAGCAAAGTATATTTAGTTAGTTTAGTAGCTTATTATATATATAATTTTTAAACTTAAATAATAAAATGCAAGCTTAACTAGCTTACTTAGCAAATTTAATTTTAAAGTTATTAAATTTGTTATTATTGCTTATATAAAAGCTTTAGTACTTAATTTAAGCTATTTTATACTTATTTAAGTTATAGTATTACTAATAAAAGTAGTATAGCACTTTTTTCAACATTTTTAAAAGCAGTTTTTAATTATTTTTTGCTATAATAAACAATATTAGTTTTGTAGCTGCTAACCTGCTTATATACCTAAAAATATAAATAACTTTATTATAATTATTAATAAAGTAATTTAAATTAAGCTATAGCTTATTTTTTAAAAGCATATACTAATATTTAAAGCAAACCTTTACTTTATTTTTAGCTTTATTATTAGTAAAAATAAGTAAAGAATTTATTTTAATAAATTACTTAGTACTATTTAATAACTTAAAAGCTAAACTGCTTTATTAGCTTTTTTAAGTTAAATTAGTTATAGCAGCTGCTATTAAAACAATTTGTTTTTTAGCACATTATTTATTTCTTTTAATTTTTATGCTTTATTTTCCTAAGCACTAGCAACATTAAAGTTTATAGCTTTTTTTACGTTTACTAAACTAGTTTTATTTTAAGTTGCAGTTTTTAGTTTAATAGCCTATACCTAGAAAATCTAAGCAGTTTAATTTATTATTTTTAGCATACAATATTATTTTTTAAAAATTTTAAAACATACAATACCTATTAATAATTAATGCTTAAACTTTTAAAATATAGCTACAAGGTGCTTTATTGCTAATTAACTAAACTTTCTTTTAGTTAGCAAACTATTAAATAAATTAAAAGTATTTTATTTATTTAAAATAATAGCTTAAAAAAAACAGCTAAGGCTTTTTTAGCATTTAAAAAGTACGCTATATTAGTTTTTACTTAAATTTATAAATCAGCTTTAATTTTAAGCATTATTAGTTAGTATTAGTTTTGTTTTTAAATCTTATTTTTAGCAATATTAAACCAAAAAAATTTAAAGTAGTAAATAACAAGTTAATATTAAGTTTCTTTTTTAACTTTATTATTTTAACTTTTTATAAAAAAAAGCTCTAAGTTTTATAATAACTAGCTAAATTTTGCAAACTACTACTATATTGCACTATTATATTTTAGTTTTCCTTTTTTTAGTTAAAAGTAGTATATAGTACCTAGGTTAAATTAAACCTAGTAGCAAGCCTTAGCTGCTATATAGTTAATATTTAAAAAACAAACTTTTTTTAGCATATTGTTAATAAAAGTTCTTTATTTAATAAGTTATAAAAAGTTAAATATTTAATAAATTAAGTTTAATTAATTTAATATATTAGGTTTATTTAGTTTAACATATTAAATAAGTAAAGTATTATATTTTTTAAAAAAATAATTAGAGTTTTTCTAAATAGTAATAAAGCAACGTTTAAATTATAATAGTTAATAAATATAGCTACTAGTATAAAGAGTAATATACTTTTAAATTTAAGATTTAATTTAAATGTAAAAAAAAAAATTATATATATAACTTAGTATTGTTTATACCTATTTATATTTCCTTTATTCTAGGCATTTACTATAGCTCTTACTATAAAAATACTTTTATTTATAATATTAATTTAATAGTGTTAGTTTAGCTAGGGATAGATGTAATTATAACACGTTACTACTTATAGTACTATGTTAAACTTAATTGATTAAAAAAGAAGAGAAGTTAAAAGAACTACTTTATAGCTAGGTTTAAATAGCTTGTAGTATAAGGGCTACTTAGACCTACTATGTACTAAGTATATATTAAAACTTAGTAATATAGTATAACATATAATTATATTGTATAATGCGTAAAGAAAAGTATTTTTTTTTACTATAAAGTTTTTTTATACTAAATAAGTAAAAGAAAACTTTTTATAAGAAGACTTTTTTTTTTATAGTAGTTTTTACTTTAGCTATATTTTTTTTACTATATAGGTATTATATTAATTTTAGTTTTTTTATAACTTATTAGATTTAATATACTTTTTTAAAATAAATTAACTTATTAAACTCTTTTATAGCTAAAATAAACTTTTTAAATTATAATAAGCAAAAATTTATAATTTTAAATATAGTATTTTTAATTTTTTTATTTAATTTGTTTACTTTTTTTATACTTTTATAATAACTAGTTAAAGCTTTTTTTAAAGCTATATTGCTTTTATATTAACTAAGTTAACTTGCTATAAAAAGCTTAATTACTTATTATATATTAATAACTTTATAAAACTGTTTACTATTATTAAATTTATAAGTATATAAACTACTTAAAGTATTATATTAATTACTTTTTATTATAACTAGTAGTTATATATATTAATATACTATAACTTTATTTTTAATATAATAATATTTTTATTAACTAAATTAATTATTTATTAGTTATTATATTAAATAGTAATGTGCTTAATTTTTAAATTAATATTAAGCTTATAAATAAGCTAACTAATAAATATAGCTTTTTTTATAGCTTAAGTTAGCATAAAAAGCTTTGCTTTAGTAGTAAAAGTAATAATAATATTTTATTTATTACCTTGCTAGCTAATAAGCTTTTTAAATAAAGTTATAGTATAAGCTTATAAGCTTTTTTAGTTAATAGTATTATTTATAAAAAATAAATTGCTAGCTATATTAAGTTTATTTTTATTATTATATTATAAAGCAAAGTATTAATTTATATAAAAATAGTTTAATACTTAGTTAGCAATAGCTTAATAAGCTAAAAAAAAGTTTTTATTAAATTATAAAAGTTATAAAGCAGTAAAGGCTATATTTAGCTTAGTAATAATTACTATATATATAATAAATTTAATTTTTTATTAATAATAGTAAATGTCTTTTAAAATAGCTATTTTATTATAAAAAAGCAGCTTAATAAATTTTATTAGTATAAAAAGCATTTTGCTAAAAAAGTTACTTAATTTATATATTTTTTTAATATAAGTAAACTAAAATAGTTAAATTAAACTTTATTAATAGTTATAAATAGTTTTTACTTTTAAAAACTACTTTAAATTATAGCTTTTTATTAATTAATACTGTTTTTTTAATTATTTAATACTTTTAAAAGCTTTAATTTTTTAAAACTTTTAATAAGTAACTATAAAGTTATTAATATAAATAAAAATAAAAATTTTGTTTTTTATATAGCAATAAAGCTTATAAAGCACTAGCTTAACTTTAAGCTTTTTAAGCATAAATATAAGCTTTTTTTACTATAAAAGCAATAATTCTTTTAAACTATAAAGTGCTTTAAAAAGCTTTAAAATAAAGCTAGACTTTTTATATTTATAAAGTATTTTTATATATATTTTTTTATAAAGCGTTATATTAATAAAAACGTTAACTATATTATATTATTTTATTTTAAAGTTAAACTTAGCTATAATAGCTATAGAAGTTTTAAAAAATCTGCTTATAAGTATAAAAGCATATATTATTTTACTTTTATATATAAGCTATTAATTGCTATATATAACTAATTAAGCTTTGCTTTTTAAATAAAAGCTTTTTTTATTAAACTTATAAACATATACTTATATATAGTTTAAAATTTATTAATTTTTAACTATAAAAATAATAACTTTTTTTTAAAAGCTTATTTAATTATAACTTTTTAAATAAACTTTTTTAGCTTTTATAAACTTACTTTTTAAAAAATAGCTTAAAAGCTTTTTATAAAAGCGTAAAAAAAGTAAAACCTTGCTTTAGTATATTAAAATATTATTTTATATTTCTTTTTTAAAGTATAACTATAGTAGCTATTCTTTATAATTTTTACTTTTTTTAAAAACGCTTTTAAAGTAATATAAAAATTGCTTTAGCGCTTTAGCTTTATTAGCTTTGCTTACTAGTATATTATACTTAAGTTTAAAAGTATATAAGCGTTTAGCATTAAATATAGCTTTTTAGCACTTTATTTATTTATTTACTTTAATATAAGCTTATTAGCTTAACTTTAATAGTTTAGTATAAAGCTTAGTAAAGCAAGTTAAAAAATTATTATAATGCTTATTAATAAATAGTTTTGCTTAGCTTTTATAAAAATAAAGCAAAGAATTATTATAATGCTTATTAAAATTAGCGTTTTTAATTATTGTAAGCATTATAGTATTTAAAAGTAAATATAAAAGTAATAAATAAAGTTAAAATTTTAAGTTAGTATAAAAGTAATTAGTTTTATTAAACTTAAAATTTACTATATTTTTAATAGCTTACTTATTATTTATGCTATTAATAGTATTTAAATTGTGCTTAAAACTTTTATATTTTCTTTTATTTTTATAAAGGTTAAAGCTATAAAGCTTAGTTTTAAAAATTAAAAATTTATTTAAAAAATTAATAAAAAGTTTGCAATTAAATATTTAAAGCTTATTTTTTAGTTTTTTAAGCTTTTTATTAAATATTTAGTTTTTATTAAATTTTGTGTTTTTAGTATAAATTATATAATTAATTAAAAGATTTTAAATTTTATATATATTAGTTAACTTATAGCTAATAAAGTAACTTATTTAAGCTTTAAAGCTTAGTTTTAAAAGTTTTTTTTTTCTATATTAGTAATAAAAATATAAGCTTTATATTTATAAACTTGCAAGTAATTTAAGCATAGTTTCTTAATTTTAATATAGCTATTTTAAAGGTTAAAGTAAATATAAAAGCGTTTATATAAAGTTTTTTAATTAAACATATATTTAAATATTTAGTTTACTAAGTATATAGTAGCTTTATTAATTTTAACTTATAAGCTTTTAAAAAGCTTTACGCTAGCTTTTATATACTAAGCGTACTTTTTAACTATTTAGCTAAACTGTTTAGCAGCGCTGTTTTAAGCTTAAATATTTAAAGCTAAAATTTTAAGTATAATAAATTTTTTATTAATAAAATAATTTTTAACTTTATAAAATTATAATAGTTACTTATTTAATTTAATTATATTAACATATTTATTATAAACTACTTTAACGTTTAATATAAACATTTTAAGTATTTTTAATATTAATTTACTTTATAGGTTTATAATAGCGCAGGTTTTCTAACTTAGTTAAAAATTTTTTTTGTTTTCTATATAGACTATATAGCCTATATAGCTATTACCTGCGCGCTTTACCTTGCACTACTATACCTTATAGCAATATATTAATTTATTTTATAAGTTTATAATAGCGCAGGTTTTTTAACTTAGTTAAATTTCTTTTTTGTTTTTTATATAAACTATATAGCCTATACAGCTATTACTTATACGCTTTACCTTACACTACTATACCTTATAGCAACATATTAATTTACTTTATAAGTTTATAACAGCGCAGGTTTTCTAACTTAGTTAAATTTTTTTTTTGTTTTCTATACAAACTATATAGCCTATATAGCTAATACTTGCGCGCTTTACCTTGCACTACTATACCTTATAGTAATATATTAATTTACTTTATAAGTTTATAACAGCGCAGGTTTTCTAACTTAGTTAAATTCTTTTTTTATTTTCTATATAAACTATATAGCCTATATAGCTAATACCTGCGCGCTCTACCTTGCACTACTATACCTTATAGCAACATATTCCTATATTTTTTAAGTTAAAATATATACTTTATATAGCTAATTAAAATATATAAAATATATTTTTATTGTTTTAACTTTATATACTGTTTTTATTGCTTATTTTAAAAGTTATAAACGTAGTATTATGTTAACTGCTATTATATTAAAAAACTTATATTTTAACTATATATATTATTGTTAAGCCTTTTGCTTATTTATAGCGTATTAGTTTAATTATATGTTGCTACCTTTATAAAATTTTTATAGTTATATTGCAGCCTTTGTTTTATATAATTTATTAGTTTAATTATGTGTTGCTACCTTTGCTTTATTTTACAATTATATTGCAGCCTTTATTTTATATAGTTTATTAGCTAGATTTTGCATTGCGTTTTTTATAAGTTTTTACCTTTATTTTATAGTTATATTATAGCCTTTAGTTTTATATAGCTTATTAGCTAGATTTTATATTGTGTTCTTTATAAGTTTTTACTTTTATATTGTAATTGTATTGCAGCCTTTATTTTATATAGTTTATTAGCTAGATTTTATATTATATTCTTTACAAGTCTTTATTTTTATATTAAGGTTATATTCTAGCTTTTAGTTTTATATAGCTTATTAGCTAGATTTTATATTATATTCTTTGCAAGTTTTTATTTTTATATTGTAGTTATGTTATAGCTTTTGTTTTATATAGCTTATTAGCTAGATTTTATATTGTATTTTTTAAAAGTTTTTACTTTTATATTGTAGTTGTATTGTAGCCTTTGTTTTATGTAGCTTATTAGCTAAATTTTATATTGCGTCCTTTGCAAGTTTTTATTTTTATATTAAAGTTTTAAAAACTAAAAATAATAATAATAGCAATAAAGTAAAAGCAAAGATTTTAATATAGCAATAACTTTAGCGTACTTAAGCTTTTATATAAAGATAAAGAAGCTAAAGCTAATGCTAGCAATATAAAATATTAAAGCTAGATTAAAAAAATAAAATTAAAAAACTTAATAGTATAATTAAAGTTTTTAAAAAAAAATATTAAAAAACTTTAAGCTAAAGTTTAAAAACTTAAAAAAAGACTTTAAAAAATATTTAAGTAAGTAAAAAGAAAATATTAAAAAACTTTAAGCTAAAGTTTAAAAACTTAAAAAAAAACTTTAAAAAATACTTAAGTAAGTAAAAAGAAAATATTAAAAAACTTTAAGCTAAAGTTTAAAAACTTAAAAAAAAACTTTAAAAAACACTTAAGCAAGTAAAAAAAGGATATTAAAAAACTTTAAGCTAAAGTTTAAAAACTTAAAAAAAAACTTTATTAAAAAATGCTTAAGTAAGTAAAGGTTAGTAGTACTTACTTTTATTTTAAGCTAACGCTATACCTTTTTTTTATTAAGTATTAACTATTTTTAAGCTATAAGGTATATTAATAAAAAAGTTATTTAATACTTTTAGCAATATAAAAATTAAAGCAAATTATAAGTTATATAAAAAAATTTATAACTAAGCATATAAGCAAAGCATTATATTTTAAAATTTTAAAAATATTTATTTAAATTTAAAAATAAACATAATATATTATTTGTTTTACTTTTTATTTTATATAGCCTATTAAGCAAATTATATATATTACGTTTTTTATAAGTCTTTGCTTTAATATATTTTTATTATATTTATATTATTACTTTTATAATATTAAATTTATTTTTTATTATTAAAACAATATATTTTTTTACTTTACAGTGCTTGTTTTTTACTTATTATTTTATTAGTTATATATATATATATATTATAGCTTTTAATTTTATTTTGTTTATTTATAGCATTTATATTATTACTTTTTAATAATACTTACTTTAAAATTAAAAAGTAGGTATATTATTTTATTTTATATTATAAACCTTTACTTTTACTAGTTTTGTTTATATTATTACTTATATATAGCGCTTGCTTTAATTTTTAATTGTTTAGCTGTTTTTATGTTATAGCCTTTATAATATAAGCTTTACTAGTTTTATTTTATATTATAACTTTTATATAGCGCTTATTTTAATTTAGTTTATTAGTAGTTTTTATATTAAAACTTTTATATAGCTTTTACTTTAATATAGTTTTACTTTATATTATAACCTTTATAGTATTGCCTTTACTAGTTATATATATATTATAACCCTTGTTTTTATTTAGCATATTATATATATAGTAGTTTACTTAATTAAATATTTATTATAATTTTAATTTTAGTATAATGCAAATTTTAAATTACTACTATTAAAGTATTTATTTATATTGTTTTATATTAACTTTTTAATATAACTTTTTATTTATACTAATGTTTATTTAAGTTATTTTATAACTATTATAATACTTAGCTTATTAATTATATTTATATTATAACTATTATATATATTTAGCTTACTTAATAGTATAATTGTTTTAGTATTATAGCTAGCTTTTATATATAAGTACTTATTATTTAGGCGCACTTATACCTAAACTTTTATATATATTTAAATTACTAAGCTTTTTAGTTATAAAGCTTTATTTAATACTATAAGTGCATAATAAGCAGCTAGTTTATTAGTATTTTTAAAATTAAGTTTTTTGCTTAGCTTAGTATGCTAGCTTATTTATTAGTTGCTTTTTTTTACTATATTAATTTAAATTTACTTAAAAACTTTGAGCGTTATTTTAAATATTTAGTATTTAAATTTATAATTGCTACTTATTTTTATTAATATATATTATACTTTATTAAAAACTAAATATTTATAAGCGTAATAAATATTTAGTTTTTTACTTCTTTTATAAACTTTTATATTTATTTATATACTGCTTTTTTATTAATATATATATATATTTAGTTTAGTATACTTTTATAACTTAAATATTTTTTATATATAGCTTTTTTATATTTTTTATTTATTTTAATATAATATATAATATTTAAAATATGCTTTTAATTATTATTAATAATTAAAGTATATTATTAATAAACACTTTTTTATTTATTATTATATATAATATTTAATATTATTTAATATTATTATTAAAATTTTTTAATATATTTTAGTTTAACTTTAAACTTTAAGCTTATTTACTATTAACTATATTAAATTTATAAAATTATTTTTATAATGTTTTTTTTATAATTAGCTTAATTTTTTGCTTTATTGCTAGTATATTTAACATTTTTTTAATTACTATATATATATATTAGTTTATTTATAACTATTAGTATATAAAAGTTATAAAGATTATATAATCTTTTTAAGTACTATGCTTATTTTAAATACTAAATAATTTTATTGCTATTAAAAAAAAATAATAATAATAACTTACTATGCTTTATAAGCAAGTAGTAAGCTTAAATTTTTACTTTTATATTATTTTAAGCCTTGCTGCTACTATAATTTTATTTAATTTACTTATAATTTTTTACTTTATTAATTTTTATTAACTTTTTTAAAGTTTTTATTAGCATTTTTAATATAGTTTATATTTTAATTTTATTTTGCTATTTAGCAGTAAGTATTTATAAAAACAGTTTTTTTTTTACTTTACTTTTTTTTTTTTTTAATTACTACTATTTTTTTAGCTTTACTTTTAAGTTATTTAAAATAGTTTTATTTAACTTTTTTTTTACTTATTACTATATATAGTTAATACTTTATAACTTTTTATTAGCT
>MU401652.1:0-56052 GCA_022579005.1 Poronia punctata
CTTATAATAATACTAATATATAATATTATAGCTATAAGCTTAAAATTAGCTTATTTAAGCATTTTAAAGCTAATTTAAATAAGTATAACTTATATGCTAAGCGTTATAAAGCTAGTAATAAAAGTTAAATAATATAAAGTAATATTTTAAAACTTTAAAATCTAAGCATTACTAAACTAGTATATAAAGAAATTTTTAAGCTTATTTAATTTTAAAAAACAATATATAAATATTATAGCTAAAATTAAATATTATATTAATATTAATAATAATATACTTATTAAGCTATTGCTATAAAAGTATAGCTTTTTATAAAAACGTATGCTTTATAACTTTATTAAAGCTTACTTTAATATTTATATTTAAAAAAGCAAAAGTTTATAAAGATTACTAGCACTTTTAATTTTAAAAAAGGCTTTAAAAACTATTATACTAAATAAAAACTTTTTTAAATATAATAAAAAAGTTATATAGCACATATGCTATAATTTTTAAAAAGTTAATAAATAAACTAAAAAATATATATACTTACTTTTAAACGCGTAAAATAAAGTTTAGTATACTATTAGCTACTAATAATATATTTTTATTAATTTAAAAAATAGCTTTTAGTATATTAAAGTTTATAAAAAAAACTATAAAAAAACTATATTTATAATACTTTTTAGTATTTATAAGTAGCTTATTATATTGTTTAAGCTATATAATATACTTATAATATTTTAAACGCTAATTTAAAAAATACTTAAAAAGTATTATAAATAATTTGCTAGCTTTTTAAATAATATTTATATTTAAAAAGATTTAATTAAATAACTTTATAAACGCTGCTATAAAGTATTTATTTACTTTATAAAATATAAAATAATAATTAATATATAAAAATGCTTTATATTTGTTTATAAAAGCGTTTTTTTAAGCTTTTATGTATTTGCTAACAAAATTAAAGCTAATTTAGCTAAAGTATTTATAGTGCTTAAACATTTAATATTATAAACTATAACTAAAATTTAAGTATTTATAAATATTATAAAATATTTTAAGCACTTTATATATTGTTTTATATATTATTTAGCATTTTTAACTATTTTTTTAAGCAGTTTAAAAAATATGCTAGTAATACTATTATTAAAAGTATAAAAAATATAGTATAAAATTTATATAGCTATTACTATAATGCTTATAGTTTAAAGTTTTAACTAGCAACTTTTATTTATTATTAATTTTAATTTAAGTAGCTTATATATTAAAGCCTGCTTAATATAGCTTTATTTATATAATATAAAATTATTATTATACTTTATAGCTTACTACTTTAAAAAGCTTATAAAAACGTAGTTTTAATACTTTATATAAAAATATAAACTTTTTACTATTATACTTAGCTTATAATACTAGCATTACTAAGTTAAAAATAGCAATATAATAGTTTAAATAAACTACTAGTTACTAACGCTTATTTAAATAAAAGCAAAGTAACTTATATAAATAGTTTAATTTTTTAATGCTATAAAATATTATAAAGTTTAAATAATATATAAGCTAAACAAAGCAAATATATTAGCTAATTAGCTATTAAAGCTTAAAAACGCTATAGCTAATAATAAAGTAGTATTAAAAGTAATATTGCTATAGTAACTTAATAAACTTAATTTATAAGCTATTTTTAAGCATATTTAGTATAGCTTAAATTTGCTTAAAAATATTAACTTTAAATAAAGCTATAAATATTTTATAATATATAAAAAACGCTTTTATAAAGTAAAGCACTTTTAATACGTTTTTAGCAAGCTTTTATATATTATAAGCATTATAAGCTAAGCAATATTGCTACTTAAAGTATTTAAATTTAAAAATTTAATATAAAAAAGTTATAAATTATATAAGTATTTTAGCTACTTAACTATTAGCATTTTAACTTATAAAATAAGTAAAGCTTTTTAGTATTTTAAAATAGTTTTTATTATATAGTAAGTTATAATAAAATATGCTTTATATTAACTTATAAAGCTGCTAATAACTTAATTACTTAACTTTTAGCTAATTATTTTATTAGCGCTGCTTATAAAGTAAGCAATAAACTATATATATATAAGCAATTAAAATATGCTTATTTATATTAAATATATTATATTATAAATAAAAGCAAAAATTATACTAAGTATAAAATTTATTAATATTAAGCTTTTAATAATAAAAATAAGCTATATTTTTAAATTTTTAAAAAAATAAATTTATAATAATAGCGCTAGCTTTATAAGTATAAAATTAATAAAATAGCATAAATTTAATAAGTTTATTTTTAAGCTTATAATGCTATTATATTTATAAAGTAATAATAAAGTTAAAAAAGTTAATAAAAACTTTAAAAAAATTATGCTTTATAAAACTATAATAAACTAATATTATAACTTACTTACTTTATTTGCTTTTATAATATAAATATATAATTAAGTACTTAAGCTTAGTAGCTATAGTAGTTATTTTTTTTATTTAATACTAAGCTGCTTTAAAGTATAAATATAATAAAATATATTAAATATATTTATAAACTAACTAAAAAAAAAAGCAAAAAGCGTAAAAAAAGCTAGCGCTTTATTATAAAGTATTAAAAATATATTAGCAATATAATAATATAATAGCGTTTTAAAACTAAATTTAAGCTTACTTATAAAAAAAAAAAGTTTAATTTATATTTATAGTACTAAAAATTAAATGCTATAAATATAATAATAAGCGTATAAAGCTAAACTTTTTTATAATAGCTTTTAAATAATTATTAGTTACTATTTAAACAATATATACTAACTTTAAAGCTTAAAAAGTATAATATTAACTAATAAGTATAATAATACTAACTTATTTTTAATATATTTAAAAAATAGCTACTTTATAAAAAGCTTATAATATATAAGCAAAATAATATTATAATAAAATAAAAAAAACTATTAATATTAGCTAAAATTAATTAAAGTAGTTAAAGTAGCAATAAAGTTTATAATAGTAGCAAAAAGTATAAAAGCGTAATTAAAAATAATTATATTAGCAAAAAAAGTAATATAAATTTACTAGTTATAAAAATAAATAAACTATATAAAATAAAAGTACTAATATATAAAAAATAATATAAAATAATTAAAAGTAAGTACTAAGTATAGTATTTACTTATATTTTATATATTTTAAACCTTTAAATACTTTTTTTTTATTTTACTTTATATACAATATATTAACAGGTTTTCTATACTAGTTAATACAAGTTTACGTACTTTAATTAGTACGTTAAACCACGTTGGCACCGTAGGACCAGAAGCACATGAGTACAAACATGTATCTACCTAGGTACTAAGTAGGTACTAGGTATGTAGTCTTGCTACCAGCTGAGGAAGTCTCCACCCAACGGTTTCCAGACGCCACTTGGTCCATGCTTCACTGGTTGAGGCTGCGTCTACCTTCCTTCCTACCTACCTGGACTAGAACGCGATGAATCTTCTTGGTAAGAAGCACGCCAGCCTCATTTGACTGCGCAACACGCGACAAGTTCTTCCTACAGAATCAACCGAATAGCGCAACCACGCAAACCATAGAAGCTTACACGAAGCAGCTTATCCCATCTTAGTCCGTTATCGTGTACGTGGATGGTTGTACAATCAGACGAGAAAATGGTCGCTGGCAGACCATAGGGACCAGGCCACTTCAAGCTTTCGATCATCGCCTCGCAAGCTTCTTTGTTCCTACCTAACGTAGCCTTCCATGCCGGCTTTCATTCTTTCGCATTACACCGCCAAACCAAGAATAATCTGCGATCGACAGAAATTCCAAACCTCCTACACGGGCAACTCTGCTCACCACTAAAAGTATTTCTTCAAGTCCTCTTCCATCGTATCGTCTTTTGTCATTTCCCAACGAGACTTTTGGCCGATGCCGCTACTCGTTTCACCCGTCCACATCCTCATACCCTACGTTGGCATCCTTATCCCTTTAGTTGATAGCAAATGACCAACCTATTTGTACAGCCTTGTCCTTGTATCCAACATGCCACCGAAACGGAAGCGGAACGACAGGGCCTCGGATGTAGGTGGCCGGCCAGCCCCTCATCGCCCTTCCGATGCAGGTCTTGGTCAACATGATAGAGACTTCCAAGACGGTCGTCGCGGCCCGGTTGGAGGTAGGATGACTAGGAGAAATACCGAACGTCGCGATTCATTGGGACCCCTATCAGGATCTACACCGAATAATCGCGTACCCGCCTCACCCGCAAATGCGCGACCCTCGAGTTCATCTTCGCAAGCTGCACCGGCCCCAGTCTCGGCCCCGACCGTAACCCCCGCTGTTGCACTCGCGAATTCGCAACCTCGACCGCCCATTGCGACAAATTACAACTATCTTATCTTAACGGAGTCCCGATTATCCACATGGCAACAAGGTGGCCGTCAAGAAGTTATTGAGCATGGAATCACCTCGAGAAGCGATGAAGACGTTGAAGAGATTTCTACCATTTCTCAAGAGTTCACGCGTGCCGTGCTAGAGGGTCGCTTGACCCCAACCGATGCCGGTAGCTGTATGAAACAGATTCTTGGTCCCGCCGCAGAGAATGACGTGGGCACCAATTTTGCCTTCGATGCCCCGACGCTCTTCTTAGATACCCTATCTGTCTTTATCGACTCCGACGACGGAGTTTCGACCTCTCAATTTCGGGGTTTTATAGCCGCGACCGAACTATCGCCGAAGCTAGTTCGTGAGGTGCTCGATGCGCCTGCTCTCCAGCAACTTGGGCTTATACGGGATAATTTCGTGAAGCTAGGGATTAAATATGCGACGAACCAACTTTACCGACAGGCAAACTATAATTTGCTCAGGGAGGAGTCCGAGGGATATTCGAAACTAGCGGCCGAGCTGTACCGGACTCCCTATCAAGAACAAGGTCATCATGACTTTGCTTTAGTCCAGGCGAGCTGGGAACGTATCAAAGGCTTAATAGGCACTTTCGACTTGGATGTCGGGCGCGTTCTCGATGTTGTAATCGATGTGTTCTCTGCCACAATGCTCAGGAGTTTGATCTTCTTCACTAGGCTCCTTCGAATCAGTTCGTGGTGGCCCCGCAACCAGATCGAGCACGCAGAAAAAGTGCTCGCTGGTGGGCTGCCACCGTGGGCCTTGGTTCAAAACGATAACTTTAGTCCGGATGAGTTACGTTCTCAATTTGACGCCCAAGCTCTTCAGCGCGATATCGCCTTTTGGGAAAGGGCTAGAAGCGTTCATCTCGATGCGTTCTTTGAGCTTGGAGGTAGGCAAATCGAAGAGCAGGAACTAGAACGTTTGCAAAACAACATGTCCGAGTCTGAGCCGGGCTATGGTCCGGCACTGGAATGGATGAAGACAACGAAAACGCTACCACCACGTGGCAACAGGGTTGCGGCTCAGCTTTTAGGCTTCAAGTTTCGCTTTTATACGTCTGACGCCAGAGACAAAGGCGAAACTTTGCCAGCTAACTTGTATTATCTTGCTGCCTTTCTTATCAAGATTGGGTTCATATCTTTAGCCGACTTGTACCCACATCTGTGGCCTGCCGATGAGGATATGGACGCTCTCAGGAGCCGTCGAGAAGCTGAGCTTGCCGAAAAGGAGAAAGTTTCTAGGCAGGGGAATGAGCCGAATGCACTCCTAATGGCGGGCGCTTTGACCGACGATACTGTACCTGCCCTTCCGAAAGGCAGGGAGTTGAACGCGACCAAAATCGACTCGAAAGCACAAGATGCGTCTAGTCAGAGCCAGGAGGACCAGACGGCTCTCTCTGAACCCAAAGAAGCCCAGAAAGCGGATCTCGTTTCCCATCTTCTTGTTGTTGGCGCCATCCCCGAAGCGCTTTTCATAATCGGACGATTCCCTTGGCTCCCCGAAGTATACCCTGACGAGATATACCCTCCCATCAATCGCATTTTAAGCTATGCCATCAATAAGGTGTACGAAGCTGCGCGTCCCACCAACATGGTGCCTACCGCTAAGGCAGCCGTCAAACCTGATTTAGCCCAAGATCAAGCGGGTATGCCAAAGGGCAATTTGAGGCTGGTCGAAGGCGCACCAGTCAAGATTCTTAAATGGCCCCATGCAGACGGCACTAGCAAAGGGATTTTGTACCGATTCTATCTGGACGAGTGGTGTGACAACGTCCCCATCTGCCAGACTGTCGATGACGTTTTTACGCTGTGCCATTCGCTCCTTAATGTTGCCGGCGTTAACATTGGTCGAGATCCCACTCTCGTCAAGAAGCTAGCAAGCATCGGTGTCAAGAGCTTAGCAAAAGACAAATCGTCGCACAATGTTTCAAGGTGGCAGGATCTCCTTCGCCGCACCCTAGTGCCGGCCCTCTGCCTCACAAATGCGAACGTTGATGCTGTGGCTGCAGTCTGGAGCCTTCTCAAGCACTACCCGACCCAAGTCCGCTACAACATATATGCCGAATGTTACGAAGGTTCCATATCGCGCTTAGAAGCCATGAAGCAGGCCTTTAGAGCAGCCAGATTTGATACACTCGCCACGCTTAAGAGATTGTCGTTGGAAAATATTCCCATGTCGGCCAAGAAGCTTGCCAAAATAGCGTTGTCTTCACCTGGCATTGTATGCAAGGTGGCGTTGGATCAGATAGAGTCTTACACGAATCTTATCGAGGCTTTTGTGGAATGCACAAAGTATTTCACCGAGCTGGGCTACGATGTTTTGGTCTGGTCTCTCTTGAGCTCCCTCGGCGGTAAACAAAGAAGCCGGACGCAGGAGACTTCAGTGCTTCTCACGAGCCGATGGTTGCAAGCCCTTTCCAGATTTTCTGGCAAAGTTTTCCGGAGATATGAAAACGTGGACCCAACACCCGTCGTCCAATACGTCAACGAACAGGTGGCCTGCGGAAATTCTACCGACCTAGTCATTCTCCGGGAACTGATCACCTCCATGGCTGGTATCGTCCCAGATGTTGATTTTACGGATGCTCAGCTCTCTGCTTTGAGCGGCGGCGAGCTCCTTCGCCGCCAAACCCTGGCCGGTCTAGGCGATAAGCGTTATGAATCCGAGAAGAGCGCTTCTCGATTCATGAAGGCACTTCTCTATGGCAATATGGCGTCGCAACTGTTGGTCAACATGGCCCAATACCGCCAGTCGGCAATTTACAAGTTACCCGAAGATGAGGCGCACATCAAATACATTGCCACGGTGGTCGACGATTCTCATCAAGCTCTCGTGCAGTATATAGAGTTGCTGCGTCACAACTTATCAGCCGAAGAGTTTGATGCACGGGTGCCCAGCATCCCAGCGCTTATGGCGGACTTGGGCTTAGACGCCAATGTTGCCTTCCTTATTGGTCGCGCGAGCCTAACCTATTATTTGACCGGTCGGGGTGACAAGGTACCCGTTAAACTAGCAGCTGATGGTGAAGGAGACGTTGCAATGGAATCCAGTGATGGCTCTGCCGAGCCGCCCGCTGCGGGCCAGTCTTCGGACCACATGGCAGTGGGTACTGCGGAGACGACGGCAGGTTCACCAGGACAACTCGGACCCCAGCTCGTGCAAGGCCAGTCTTCCGACCGGTTCCTCGATGTGTTGAACCCTATCATTGAAGCTGTTAAGCAGCTGGTCCCGCAGACGGTATGGAACAAAATCAGTCCCGAGTTCTTCGTCCTTTTCTGGGCGCTTCAAACAGGTGACCTCGACGTACCCATAGACAGCTACAAAGCCGAGTTTGCAAAGCTGGACAAGGAACGCGACGATCTAAAGAGGGACAGAAGTGATATGAGTCGCAGCGGTGCAAACCGGAAAGAAGCAAGAATGGCGGCTATCGAACGCCTCTCCAAGGAGTTGCCCGACGAGGCTAGCATCTGTAAAGAGCGGGTGACCAAGACGAAGCTTCTCCTAATCAAACAGAGCCCCATATGGTTCAACTCGGCTGCCAAGCCGGACGCGATGGTCGACACCTTCATCGAGGAATGTTTGCTGCCCCGCATCCTCCTTTCCCCAGCTGACGCTGATTTCTGCCATCGCATGATCCGATTCCTACACTATAACCGGGTCAGCAACTTCAAGCTCTCCGACCTTTACAACCGTTTCTTCAATGTCAATAGGCTTAGGTCTATGCTATTTGGGTGCACAGTTCGGGAAGCTGAATTCCTTGGTCGTTTCATCAAACTCACACTAGGAGAGCTATCTACCTGGCATTCGAAGAAGGAGACGTATGAGAAAGACGCTATCGGACATGGGAGGCTCGGTTTCGCGACGGCATTCGATGAGAATGGAAAACCCACCTCGTCCATGTCGCATGACGAGTTCCGCGACCTGCTATGGACCTGGCATCGGAACCTTTTCGCGGCTCTTAAATCTTGTCTGGGTGACATGGAATGGATGCATATTCGAAACGCAATCACGATTCTGAAAGCGGGCCTCGAGTACTTCCCATCTGTGGACTTCATGGGCCGACAATTGAGCGCAAGTCTTGGCAAGATCGCTGAGCGTGAATCTGCCACCAAGTCGGACAGTGACGAGGGACCAGGCCACCGAGTCGATCTGGCCGTCACTGCAAACACGGCCATCTCTGCCCTCAAGAAGCGATCTACCAAATGGGTCATGGTTCAAGAGTTCCGCCCCAACACGGTACGTGATGCTACGACGGCTTTAGGTAACAAGTCTAACCAGAAGCAGAGCGGCGACACTACGGACGATAAAAAGCACACGGAAAGTAGTAAGACGACGCAACCGTCGAATTTGCGACCTGGCGCCCCAGAGTTCAAGCCTGTGTCCACAAGGTAAGTACCCTCAGAGGGCAACCCACGGAGCGGCAATCAATCAATCAATCAGAATCTTACCAAAATGCAGTGCGGCTGTAGGGAATAAGTCAGGTGCCGAAGTCGAGGACGGTGAAGTCAAAGACGGAAGTAGGTCCTTGTCCAATGCTCAACCACCGGGGACCAAACCTAACGACGCGCCAATTGTCCGTCCTTCGTCAGCCCAGCGTCAAGGTGCGCCGCCAACTGCACCTTTGATGGCAGAATCAAAACCTCCTCCCAGTCGAGGCTCGACCCCCGGAGCGGTGTCTAATCAATCTGCTCCAACAGCAGGCGGGCGACCCGACTCTGGACGTCCATCAAGCCTATCCTCGATGCCAGGTGGCATGCACGGTTTGCCAAGTAGGCCTGAGGTACCATTTCCGGCGCATTTCACTCACGATCAATATGGTACGATAAAGACGATACATCCTCGCGACCACAGAGAAACAAAGGATCATAGAGAGGTCAGAGAACCAAGGGACCCCAGGGAACTGAGGGAGTCGAGAGAACCGCGCGAAGTAGGCCCGAGAGATGGTAGGGAGCCCCGGGATCCGCGAACTCTTAGGATACCAGAAGACCCCCGTCATAGGGCTCGTGACTACTCACTTCCAGACCGTCGAGCTGCTCCGGAAACGCTGCCGCGTGAGCCGCACAGATCCGATAGAGATCGACTGCCCCACCGATCAGAATCTGCAAGGCGGACGGAACCTGGGCCACCGGAACGGGATCAATCTCGCGATAGACCTATTCCTAACGTGGCCAACCCTCGGAATTCCGAGCCAACTAGAGATGCAAGGGACGGGTCAATTGCTGCAAGAATGCCGTCATCGTCCCACCAGCCGGAAGCTTCTGGCCCAACGGTCAACCCCGAGCGTGCTTGGCTCATTAATGCCGACCGCCCCGACGATCGTCTTAACCCAGCCCGAGCCGCACTCTTGAACGATGGCCGGCACAGTAGAGACGCTAGCGGGGAGCGTAACAGCTCGCGTGTCGCGTCGCCGAGACGCGACCGCCCCGATTCTCATATTAGTGAGCCCTTGCGCGATGAACGTCGCTCGCACCGTAGCGAACATCACTCTTCCACCCACAACCAGCGTAACGAGCCGCAAGGGTCCGTGCCAAGAAGCGGAAGACCAGTTGATTACGAGGGCGATAAGTCGACAATCGACCGAGGCCAAGACTCATCGAGTATCCCTGGTCCGCCGCGCGGTGAGGTTGAACATGGGAGACTCAAAAATCACGATCCCGAGTATGGTCGCCTGAACGCAATTCCATCCATCGGCGACACCAGTAACGCCCCAGACGGGCCTCGGGGTCGTGGCCGTAATGCAGCTCGTGTCCCACCGAGTGTTCCGCAACGACCAGAATCTCGGTTACAAGGACCTGATCCTCAAAGACCTCAATCACCAGAAAGGAACCATGTCCCTACTGGGCCATCTTCGTCTAGACCGCGCCGTAACCAGAACGGACCGCAGCACGGCCACGCCCCGGGTTTGCCGACATCTGCGGGACCTGCTGCGCTACCAGGGATGCATCCGGAGAGGTTAAGGCAACTTAGCTCTGGCATGGCCGGCAATGCGCCGCCTCCGCAACCTTCATACTCGGCACCTATGCCGGCACCAGCATCCGTTCATCCCGATCGTATGGCCCAGATAGTACCGCAGACTTCGTCTTCCGGTAACCCACATCCCGGTGGACGATCTCTCCCTCCATTGCAGACCCCTGATCGGCCTGCCATGGGCGGTATGTCTAATCACCGGCAACTGCCGACAAATCTGCCACTTAATCCAGGCGCCGACAATAGCCCGATTTCGGCGCCGACTGGACCAGCTGCACAAAATGACCGGTCTAGGAATGGTCGTAGGCAGCTGACCGGTATCAACAACATACTCCAAGGGGGGCCTAATGTTCGCTCTAGAAGCTCGCGAACTAATCTGGCGGGGTCGGATGCTCAGGTGCTGACTGGCGCCTCTCCGGTTTCGACTCCAGTTTCCGAGAGGGGTGAAACTTTCCCCTCCAAGGAGCGGAGCAGTCGCAGTGATCATGAGCGGGGCCGCAGAGAACACGAGGGCGGAAATGATCGATCATCCCGGACTCAGCGCCGTAGTAGTCGCGAACGAAGTGGTGACAGAGAACATCGTTCGAAGGAGCACCGTGACTATGGAGATCGGAAATCCGGCGTTGGGGGGTCGGGAGGGTCAGGCCATAGGAGAGATGGAGATAAGGATTCCATGCGTCGGTCGGGGCGGGAGCCAAACACGGGCCGCGAGGCTTTGCCACCGCGGACCGATATTGTAGGCAATGGGCGGGACACCGCTCGTGAGTTACGCCACAGAGGAGACGGAGGAAATAGTAGACATGAGGAGATGGGGCGTGGTGGAAGCAGACGGAGTGGCGGGGACAGGAGAGAGCCCCGTGACGAGCACCAGTCCAGGAAACGGCGAAGCGAGGAGTTTTCTGGCCCAGTCGAAAAACGCCAGAGACGCTAGAGACGCTGAACGAGAGTTGTTGTCGTTGTTGTTGTTGTCTGGGCCGTCAGCAGCCTGCCGCCTGCGCCATGCCAAATTATTTTCATCGAGGAACAGACCACCAATTACTTTCTCGAGAGTGTATGATGAGACCGGCCAAAAGATCAAGGGCCGAGATGATTTTCCTTATTCACATTGTCCCCAGGGGGAAATTGAGAAACTGGTTTCCACAAACTAGCATGTTGTCGGAATCAGAATCCGACTGCAAATTAAAGACCAACGCTGCGGGGGAGCGAGAAAAAACCAAGCTTGAACCGACTCGACATGCGCCACTACTACAAATATTCATAAATACAGCATTGCATTGACGTCATTGCGCAAGCATGTAGAGTTTGGCACTTCCCATCATACCATATGAACAACAGAGTGTAACATCACCGGCTTTTGTTGTTGTCCTTGCCTTTTTCCGACGGGTAAATTTAAGTAATTATAATTAATAAAAATCGTAAAATCTTGACGAAAAGATACCTTATCTATGACTTTCCACGCTGCTCTTGTCGGGTCTACTGCTCAACAACTGCTTCGCCTAACTCGTGCCGCTCGTCTGTAATTTTCTCTTTATTACCTTCTTGCCGGCCAACCTAATCCAACTTCTACAAGAACTCTTTTTCGCTCTTGTGGTCTTTATACTCATTACCTTGAAGTTGAGATGGCTCTCCAGATCTCCAAGTCTAAATGCGAGCAAAGTCGGGAGGCTGTTATACTCGTAGCGGAATGGGTATAGCGAGCGGCATTGGACTCTTGGGGGCTTATGTAGGTAGGTAAAGGGTCTTGGCAGAGTGCCTACCTACCTTAATAACCTAGGTCAGGAAATCTCCAATTCCGCGGACGCTGGTGGAGTGGAATGAGACATCTACAGTCATGAAGGGTAATTCCCATAACTTTAAATAGAGATGCATCTGTTGGCACCCTAGGTAAGAATAATATCTGACTGAATAGAATGTCTACCATCCCGGGTTCCCCTTGTCTTGTTTGCTATATAAAGTCCGGGAGAGGAGGCAGGTACTTTACTTTACATTGAACCGAGGTAGGTGGGATATCCCAACCAACCTGATCAAGCCCCCACTTCCTCTTTAATAAAGAAGTTGTTGGTTGCAATTGCTATCTAATACAGTTCACAACATATACGTTACGTAGCGGCGTTACAGGCCAGGCCACTACCCTTGTTTTGTTTTGTATCAGCCTCTCAGTGATCATCCACCGTTGAATCTTATACTGGTTGTTTTGATTCATGAGGCCCCTCAAATTAAATATCTGCAAACCGGGTTCTCATAAAAAATAGCATCTCTGACTCTCCTTTCTTGTGAGGTCAACGCAATGGCGCCTACCTTCGCAGAAGCCACGGCAGTGAAGGCTACTGGCTCACACACTTACGCGGCTCACTTCCCTTCCGAGTGGTGCATTGGCTCAGGTAAGTTGGCTGGACAACAAACAATTGCGAGACGCTCTTCGTTTTCATATTCCCGATGAAGAACCCATACATATATATATTATTATACTCTATTCCATTTTACTAATATCTCATTCCTCTAGTTACTCATGGCGGCGTAGTGACAGCAACCATCCTACGGGTTGCGTCCACACATTTCAGGACAACGCTCGCCGCGCAGAAACAGCCCCACACAATCACACTGCATACCGAATTCCTGCGGCGAACCAGCGCGGGCGACGCCACGTTTACCGTCAGGGATGTCAAGCTAGGACGGCAGACTTCGACGATCCACGTCTCGCTGTCGCAAGATGGTCGCGAGGAAGTCGTCGCTTACCTAACCCACGCCGACATGGACGCCGAGAAGGGCTACAGCCTCGAGACCGGGTGGCGTCCCGACCCCCCACTACCGGCCAAACCGGTCAACCTCGCTAAGCTGGCCGCCGACGGCGAGGACGATGACTGGGTCGTGCTTAAAGATCTGCCGCACCCGAAACTCCGGAAGGCGGTCAGTCGCGTGAATATGCACGTCCCCAAGTGCGGACAGGCGTCGCCCAATGTGGTCGATGAATGGTTGCGGCTCGAGACGGGAGAGAAATTCCCCTTTGAGGCTATCGGGTTTGTGGCGGACATGTGGCCCCAGATGATCGAAAACCTCGTGTTAAGAGAGCAGCCGGAAGGAAAGACGGTTAAGAAGAGTAATGACCTACCTTGGCTGTGGTATCCCACGCTAGTGCTGAACTTGGATATCAAGAAGGTGCTGCCTCCCGAGGGTGTCGAGTGGTTACATGTGCGGGTCCTCATGAAGCAGATCAAGAATGGAAGGTACGACTATGAAGTCGTTGTTTTTGACGAGGCGGAGGAAGTTGTGGCGCTGAGCCATCATGTTGCTTTGGTTGTGGACGGGAGTAGAAATACGGCCGCTCGAGGGAAGGGGGAGGGCGGTAGTAAGATATAAATTATCTTTGGCGGTCATGGCACAACCTGTAAGTACATAGATCGTAGGTATCTCACGTTATGGTTGGACTTGGCGGATTATACCCTAGATACCGCTATAGAGTAGAGTATAAATCAATTACAACTGTTATCAAGATGGGCTTTCCATACCATCACATGAGAAAGCCATATCGGTGGTAGAAACGAGGAACATTTCAAAATAGGTGACCAAATACCAACTTTGCTACTTGCTCGTAGCCTTTGAGTACATGTAAGTATCTTGATTTAATAAGATTAGGAAAGTAGAAAGCAGTCCAGCAAGGAAGGTGAAGAAAACTCTACTCGTGAGTCGTACCTACCTCACATACGCGTTGTATGCGATTTCCCGGCTAGATGCGGTCACGGCCGGTCTTTCATAACCTTCTGGAAGCCTGTATGGAAGCGGTCTTGTAACAGGACACCGAAACTTCCGTGTACCTACTACCTAGCATAAGGACCAATTATATTGTCCAATTCAACTGACAGCTAAGGTAGGTGCCCACTTTACTACAGCAGTTGCAAGAACCTACCCTACGAGCAGATTGGAAGTATTGGCAACTGTCACTCGATGCTAGTCTAGACTAGAGGTCACCTACAGTAACCTGGTTCTAGAACCCAACTTCTTGCTGATCTCAGGCGACGCGATCTGACTTCTCGTCCCTTTCCCAAAACATTGTACTATTTTCCTCCCCTTCGTGTCATTCGTTATTTGCTAGGTTTGAATTAAACGGCATTCCATTTGCTACACTAGCTACTACACTCGCTACGCCTTCGTCACATCCATTTATAATCTTTAATGTTCAGTAATTACCAATCTTTACATTCCTCTACCGCGATACCCACCATGGCAGAGTCACACCATTCCCCAGAAGTATCGGGTGTAGATAGAGTCATACACCCTAAGAAGGATTGCTCACTGTACCTGGCAGCCGACTCGCTGGTGATCTCAGGTATGCAAAATTACGACATCAACTGCCTCGGTCAGCTTTCACTAACAACGCTTCAGACAGACTTCTAACAAAACGAAGCCAAGCCAATTTCTGCGGTTGGCGTTTCGGCAGCTCAACAACGAAAATAACCATCCCGTATTACAATATCCTCTGGGCTTCCGTCGATAAAGAGTTAGTGATCGAATGGGCGCAAGAAGACGACGACAAATTCTACAAAAGGAAAAATCCCGACTCGAAGCTCAACTATGTGAAGATGCACTATCCTGTAGGCGAAGATTCTACCTTAGTCCTAAAGTGGGCTGAGAAGCTCCTACAGTTAGCATATGGTCGGGCGCATTTGCAGAAGCGCGCCTTGGTCTTGGTGAATCCCAAGGCTGGACCGGGAAAAGCAGTGGAGATATTCGAGCAGGACGTGAGACCACTGTTTGAAGCTGCGAGGATGCGTCTGACCGTGAGACGAACCTCGCGCGGTGGCGAAGGCATGGACATTTGCCGCAATCTAGACATCACGGACTATGACGTAGTCGTCGTATGCTCAGGTGATGGATTAGCCTACGAGGTCTTCAATGGCTTTGGCGCTCGACGGGATGCCGGCATCGCCTTGAAAAAAGTTGCTGTTGCGCATATCCCCTGTGGAAGTGGTAATGCTTTGGGTGCCAATTTGAACGGCTTCTCACATCCTTCACCGTCCGCCTTAGCAATCATCAAAGGCATACCGACGCCTATAGATTTAATGAGCGTCACCCAGGGCACGCAACGCACGCTCAGTTTTCTGAGCCAGTCGGTTGGCATAATAGCAGAGTGCGATCTCGGCACCGAGAACATGAGGTGGTTAGGGGCGAAGCGATTCGACGTCGGAATTGTTCAACGTATATGGCGCAAGCGGTTGTACCCCTGTGACGTCGCGTTCAAGCTTGAATTGGACGACAAGGACGATATCAAATCACATTATCGGGACTATCAAGCTAGGGTTGCAGAAGGTGACAAGCCCAGCGGCGATGATACCCAACGACCCTCGTCTAGCCGTGGAGGCACACAGGGGGGGCTCCCTCCTTTACGCTTTGGCACTGTCCATGACGAGGTTCCGGATGATTGGGAGAAACACAATTTTGACAAAATGGGCAGCTTCTATTGCGGAAAGGTAAGTCATCACCTCAACCTCGCATCGACTATGCAAACTTGTCTGTGGAATGCGTCGCTAACGATGGAGATTTAGATGCCGTACATGACAGCCAAGGCCTGTTTCTTCCCGGCAGCCTGTCCAGAGGACGGACTAATGGATGTCGCCATGAACGATGGTGATATTAGAAAACGCGACTACATACCATTGATGCAGTCTGTGGAGTCGGGGAATTTCTTTGACAACCCCCTGCTCTCCTACCGAAAGGTTGCCGCGTACCGCTTCACGCCACGTAATCAACCGACTGGATACATCAGCATCGATGGCGAACGCGTTCCTTTTGAGCCATTCCAGGTTGAGGTGCACTCAGGTCTTGGCACCGTGTTGTCTAGACGCGGACGATACGAGTGCAACGGTCCTCCTGACTGGGAAAGAGTAGCATAGGAACCTACACAACAGGGACCTGTACGAGTATATATGACCCCTACCGTATAGGAACGTGCAGGACATGCAAGTCGTGCAAGACGTGCAAGACATGCAGGACATGCAAGACGTGCAAGACGTGCAAGAAGTGCAGGACATGCAAGACCTGCAGCATACCAAACTCCACGACAGGATCCTGCATATTGGGACTCTGCAGCAAACCTGCTGGATAGGAACACCTAGATCAGTTGCAACTCGTCCTGTACCCTTTACAGTTACTTTTGTTTTCCCCCCATTTTACCCATTTTTGTACAATATGTACTTATACCCCCAAGCCCGATTAGCGAGACGGAACCCAAGGCGAAGATGGGGGTGCAGAGATACCCAGGAGCGGACAGAATTTGACATGATATAGGAGATGGGTTGGCGCCCTGGGAACGGTGGCGCTTGTGTCTTTCCGTATATAATTATTCGATAGGAGCGTCAAGCTTAGATAGCTTCACAGCGATTAATGCGTAGAAGTACGTTTTTCCCACTGGCACACTAACCGTGGCCAAAAAGCAATGCAGGGGTAAATCATGAGGTTCCGCATTCAGGATATATCCATGCCAACGCCGAAACGCCAACTCTTGGTTCGTAAAAAGACCCTGTCCTCTACCTATCGATGCCTTATTTAATGAAGTCTTCTTGTTGGAATTGCGTTAGTCATCAAAGCCATCCCAGCTATCCTTATCACTTTGTTTATTGACAAGTTTTCCCTCTTCATCATCCGCAGAATCGCCTGCATTCCAAGGTAGCCGGTCATCTGCGAGCGTATCCTTGGCTCTCAATCGCACAGGTTTGCAGGTAGCTCGTGTCTGGGCCTCTATGAGCAGCCCCAGTCTGTCGAGAAACTGCCGCCCCGCTTCCCCGGTCTTTTCGGCATCCAGTAGACCGAGCTTTTCGACCTCGTCCACCCAGATGTCGAGGACATGTAGCCGCAGGCCCGGCGGCATCTTGGATAGGTCATTTTCGGTCTCGAAAGGCCAACTAGCGAGGTTCTCGAGCACGGCATCTATCCTGTAAAGACTCTTTTTATCCTTCTTGGGCGACAACGACGACGCCCCTCCAACAACAGTTCCATCCTCTCGCTTCTCGGGTTTCGGTAGCTTGTCGCACGCCCAGGCCAGAGCGGCGCCTAGGACCCGACGGACGAGCAGGAGAAACTTCTCCATACGGTAGACGTCGATGCCGGTCCACTCGCGGGCGAGGACGGCCCAGAAGGCGGCGAGCCAGGGTCCGACGGCATTATCGGGCAGGACGTCTATCAGGGCGGCGAGCTCGGCGCAGAGGTTCTGCTGCGGTACCGGTCGGTCGCACATCCAGAGGCTGTAGTAGAGACCTTTCCAGAGCTTCATGTATTCGAGGTGGGTCAGGCGCGAGGCGGTCGCCGAGGCGGAGAGGAATGTTCGTAGGCTTTGGAGGGCGGATGTTCGGGTTTTTCGATCTGCGTAATGTATTTGCGCGTTAGCTTTTTCTTTTCTTTTCCTTTCCCCGGTGAAAAAGAATAATGAAATTTTGACGGACCGCTTGATGCCAGGTTCCGTATGAACGGCATATTGGTTGTTTCGTTGGACGCCATGTTGGCGGAAGGGCTTTTTGTTTATGTCTTGTTTCGCGATAACTATTGTTACTAGTAGATGCGCGGAAATCTATTTTCTATGAAAGATTTGGGGGTTCTTTGATATATACGAGTATGATTATTAGTAAATGAATATGTAGGTAGACATGGACAGCCTCTTATCGTCGCATTTGTTAGAGTACCGAAACAAAAATAATGTCGGCCCCCACTATCGATAAGGAATAATGCCCCGCCAATGTCCGGCCGCATTAGCGGCTAAAAGTACGTGATATTTTTAAGTTACCTCCTTCCTACATACTTCCAAGGTCCTCTGTAACTGTTATCATAGAAGGTAGGTAGGAATGGAGAGGAAAGAACCACCTTAATGACTTACATACCTACATTACCTCCTACCTAACAAGGTTGTCAAGACTAACCCTCATTTTTCTCAGGTATGCCATTACAAATCTTATGAAGACCAATGCGAATGAAGACCCGGACGGGTAGTAGGTGTTTCCACACTTGATTCCATATCCTTTTCGGCTCCGAAGTCCGCTCTTATCACCCGGCCACGGGCACCGAGCCACACCATTCATCGTGATAGGCAGGTGCCAGTGCCACTCACTTGTGCAGGTAGGTAATCCAATGAATACCATGGTTCCTTCATGCAGGCAGGTCTCAACTTCTCTTATAAATTCTAGCCAAGCACTGCATACTTAGTTCGGATTCATATTATCTGTATCATAAACTACCTTACCTAACCTTCAAAACCGGGCAACTTCCTTTTTCTTGATATCGTATCCGTTAAACCATGGCGGGCAAGACTGGTGTATCTTGGGCCGATGTGAGGTTCCGCGAGACATTGCACAAGGTCCCTAAAGTGATGTCCGAGCTTCTGGTTTCGTATTCCGGTATCCCGGAAGACAAACAGATCGCACATGTTACAAAGCTGCGCAATGAGGCCTATGTGCACTTTCCCTACCCAGTTAGTACCTACTGTCCAATCACACTTCCCTCTATTTCTTTTAGTTTCATGGCGATTTTTACATGGGGATACCTACGGCTCGGCCCAACGTTTTCTGATAGTAAATGATGTAGTGCATGGGTAGCTTCCGCTTTCTAGACTTGGACTTGTCACGACACCCGGCATATAAAGAGCATGTGGTAACTCCTCTCTGCCAGCCTGCCGTGCCAGAGCCGTTGTTCCTCGACTGTGGAACTTGTCTCGGGCAAGACTTGCGCAAGCTGGTTGCCGACGGCGTACCTCCGCACCGTGTCTGGGCCAGCGACATCGAACCGCAGTTCATAGAGCTGGGCTTCGAGCTCTTCCAAGACAAGGAAAAACTGCAGCGAGATCATTTCCTGTGCCCTGGCGACCTTCTTTCCGAGTCTAGAGATCCAAAGGAAGACCGACTCGTTGTCCTTGATGACAGAGTTACCATTCTGAACATCACGGCCGTCTTCCACCTATTCGACCTCGACGACCATAAGCGTATAGCCGAGCGATGTCTACGTCTCTTGAGGAAAGATACGGGCGCGCCTGTTCTAATCTTGGGGGCTCATGTCGGTGCTAACAAGCATGGTCGCTTCCACCGGGATGAGGAGCCCGGCCGCTATAGATACCAGCATAGCCCGGAGAGCTGGCAGGCTCTCTGGAGCGAGGTATGTGGACGGTCGCAGTGGAAGGATAAGATCGCGGCGCTGGAGGTGAAGTCGAAGATGTTTAAGCGCGTGCGCAATGATGACGATCCCAATGCAGATGAGATCTCGACCCTCTCGGAAGCAGATCCGGCGAGTGACGATAGGCTTTGGCAAATGTTTGAGGTTTGGGTCACTTTTAACGGCGGGTCGTGAAAGTCTGTGATAGGGGTATAGATTCATGCCTTTAGGTTTCCGCCGGTCTTTGGGGTCGCGGCGAGTATGTCGTGTTTTCATTACAGGGGCAGTACGACGATCTCGCGGACAGATTAGTTTGATGATGATGATGATACGAGCAAAAATAGACCAGGTTCCCGACAACGGGTAACGTGCGCTATTGCGGTAAAAATCTATATAATACTTGATGAGAGTCTTGAGATTATACCCCTGCCCTTTAAGAAGCCGGACATTTATCGGAGACACGTCCGAGAAAATTACAGACCTATACCTTTGTACCGTGATAAGACCTACCGGGCCGCGGCAACCAGTATTACCATCATTGCTTCGAGTACACTGGTGACTGTGAAATCCTACCTAGAGCTGTCAAAATGTGCTTTAAACGAAAACTAAACCGTCAGAGGTGAGGAAGTAAAATCGTCTTACCAAGATGCCTACCTAGTCATCAGATGTCGTGATAGGGTTGGCTTCCTAATCCACACGAACAAGTGTATTTTAGTAGGACCCTGAAAATTACCGGCAGGCACTTGAGTTACTGTACTGTCCAATCAGAGAGCGATATGGACCGCCGTGAATCCCCCGAATCGAACCCCTCTATGATGCCATTGCGATTTGACTCGACTGCTTTCGGTTTCCAATATCTGTTTTCTGCTGCTGCAATAACAACTGTAACATTGACCCGGTAACAAGATCCATAACCGAGAGGCTAATAAAATGGCGACAATTATTGTAAGATACCTTTTCACACCTTTTTGCGCTAGATGACTAATATTCCTGCCCTCTCTTATTCGTAGTTGGGATCGCAATGGGGGTAAGTTTTCACCTCGGGTTTACCTATAAAGCATTCATTCATTCATTCATTCTTCTCCGTATTTTATGCTAAAAAGTGAAATGGTTACAGGGACGAAGGCAAAGGTATTAACCTAGAACTGTCTTATCTTCCTGCACCAAGGTCAGTGCACAAGCTTATGGTTGCCCGTGATATTAGGAAAACTTACGGATATCCTTTTAAATGAGGGTGGTTTTCAGCTTTGTGCGCGAGCAGGTAAGTTAGAAAGGGAGAGAGAGAGAGAGAGTGTGTGTGTGTGGGTGGGTGTGGATTTATCCGCGACGACGGGGGTAAATAAACATGTTCTGATATTCTGACAAAATGTTTCGTTGGTAATAGCGGGAGGGGTATGTATGCTAATACTCTTCTTGTTCGGATATGTGTGTGTGTGTGTGATATCGAGAGGGAAAAACTAACTCGCAATGTAAGCACAATGCTGGCCACTCGTAAGTCTTCTTCTTCTTCCCTGCTTAAAGTCTGTTCCCCCAGACGTATTTTTGCTAACCCGGAGTGAATGTAAACCTAGAATTGTTGCCAATGGCGTCAGTCTGGATTTCCATCTACTCCCTTCGGGTCTCGTGAACCCCTCTTGCATGAATCTCATCGGGTCGGGGGTTGTATTTCACGGTAAGTAAAGTAGTAATTACCTATGTTGCCGACCTGGAAAGACAGGAGCTGACACTAGGTACGCGCCGCAGTTCCTACATTCTTCAAGGAACTGGAAATGCTGGAAAGCAAAGGCTTGAAAGATGTGCACCAACGTATTCTGGTGTCTGATCGATGTCAAGTGAACCTCGACCTGTAAATCTGCCTTCCCATCGATTTGGCCCCCCGAGTTATGGGCGGACCCCGTTTCAAAGTACGATAATATGTCGCTGACATACTTTCCCAGTCATGCTACTGTGGATGGTTTAGAAGAAACCGAGGTGCGCGACTGTGTCGATGATCTTTGACGTGACGACGCATGCTGATAGGTAGAATTTACCAAGCTCGGAGAGCGCAAGATTGGCACAAGTATGTGGGATTTACTCATCCCCCTCAGATCATCTGACATCACATCACCCTCCGTCGTGCCATACGAGAAGTCGGCTAACGAACATATTAAAAACTGACGTCTTTTCATTCAGCCGGACGTGGTATCGGGCCGGCATATAGCACAAAGGCCGCCAGGAGCGGTATCCGGATCCATGAAATCTTTGACCAGACGACTTTTGAGCGGAAACTGAGGAAGCTGGCAAACGGGTACAAGGTCCGGTTCGGCGACCTGCTCAAATACGACGTCGAGGACGAAATTCGACGTTTTCAGGACTATCGCCCGAAGCTGGCCGAGTATTGCGTCGATGCGGTTCACCTTGTCCAGAATTTCCAAAAGAATGACGGGAAGATTCTCGTCGAAGGTGCTAATGCTCTGATGCTGGATATAGATTACGGCACATATCCTTGCAAGTACATACCTGCCCTCGCCGCTCGGGAACTTCTCTGTGTAGTTCCATCTAGATTATGGCACGGGTGACGACAGATGACTAATATTAAACATGTAGATGTCACAAGCAGCAACACGGGCCTAGGGTGAAAATTATCGACTCTTATATAGTAACCGAAGCGCACAACTAACACATTTCAGGGGCGTCTTTACAGGATTGGCCATCCACCCTAAGAAGGTCGAGTAAGTACTGCCTCAAATACTGTTGAATTACTCCAGCTAACCGACGAGGGAAATAGCCAGATAATAGGGGTTGTTAAAGCTTACGTACATCTATTCAACCCCATCCAAACAAGCCAGCAAGCAAGTATATATTACTTCTAACCGCTTAGTCTAAACCTAGACCACACGTGTAGGAGAGGGCATCTTCAAAACAGAGGACACTGGCGAAATCGGTGAAAAACTCCAAAGCATCGGTATGAGCTAAACATTGTTGTCGGACTTTTACATGATATGCGAGCTGATTTGCACGATAGGTAGAGAATGGGGCGTCAGTACCGGACGGAAACGTCGATGTGGCTGGCTCGATCTCGTCGTCTTGAAGTACTCGGCAGACGTGAACCACTATACGAGCCTGAATCTTTCGAAACTAGAGTATGTTTTAACCGACCACCTTTTTTTTTTAATAAAAAAATGGATTCTGACAGTTTTCCCAGTGTGTTAGACACATTCCCTATCATCAAGGTAATAAGTAACCGACTTTATATTTCTATTTCCAACGCGCTCGCTCTAATAGTCAACCCAGGTCGCCATTGCATACAAAGACCCCGAAACGGGAGACGTGCTCGAAAATTTCCCCGCAGATCTGGGCATCTTGGAAAGATGCGAGGTTATATACCAAGAGTTGGAGGGCTGGCAGCAACCTACTACACAGGCGAAGACTTTTGTAAGATCTTCTTCACCCACGTGATATAATCTACCCAACTAACATTAAAATAGGAGGATCTACCTAAGAATGCACGGGCGTACGTTAAACTCATCGAGGATCACTGCGGTGTTCCAGTCACCTGGATCGGTACGGGTCCTAGACGGGAGGATATGATTACTCGGCCTGGACAGGGGGCGTATTGAAGGTAAGATGTCCATTTGTAAGTTTGTCTAGGTTGGGCTAGGTTGTGAGGCAAGACTTCTTGTTATGTCCTTGTATAGCGTTGTGGTGGGAGGATGTCGGGTTTGGAAAGAAGGGAAGAGAGGAGCGGGGGGGAATAAAACGCACTTGGTAAAGGATATATTCTGATGACGCACCTGTCAAGATGTTTACCCTGCGGAGAGTCTGAGTGATGATTTTGTTGTTTGCCGTTCTTTCGCTTGATCTAACCTTATATGCTTGTATGACACACACATCGTAGGGACTCACTGTCAGAGGCTGATTTCCAAACAAGTATGTATTATCTTGTGAAGGGTAAACCAGAAGAAATATATATGACTGGGATGGTCTCACCTCTTTTGTGCTTTGCAAAAGGGAGGTTTGTTTATCTATCTTGTAGGTTATAAGCAAGCCGTAATATGTACCTATACACTATATTTAGTTTATAGGCATATTATAGGGGGGTGTGCGATATGAGATTATATACCTACTTTACATTTATCATCGTTTTATGTTCCCTTTAAACATTTCTATAGCTTATATCCCCCCTAGGTATCACACGTATCCTTCATTTTGCACTGAAAATGATGTGTGCGTCTCAACCTTAAGATGTACATGTACGTTGATACGTTTCTAGACTCTACCTAACTAACTGGATTGGTGCATATTCTTTTGAGGGTATGTACCTTAAGTACTTATTGAGCCACTCTAAAGTACCTGACGTGGATTAAGCGCGTACGAGTATGTACTGCCGCGTTTCATCAATTAAACACCAGCATCCCCTTCGGCTAATAATTATCGATCATCTACGCGGAAGGGTGCAATCGTTCGCAGTGCTTATCTGATATAGCCATGGATATGCACAATCCTCCTCCCTAACAAACCTACTATCAACATCATTTATGAATAGTCCGGGCTCGCCGGCGGTGTTGTCAATATGGAGGAAGCAATGCGACGTCATTTTTTTAACCATGGCGAACAGGTAGGTCTGCGCTGTTCCTCTTATTTTACGCGTGCATCAAAAAACTAACCCGATTTTCTTTTTTTAGGGAACGGAGGCTGAGAAGAAGGACTGCCATTGGTGTCAAATCCGCGGTTTCGCCACACATTCGCAGTTCCCAATCACCATTGTCAATAATGTTGATGATACCATGATCCAGCCGAATTTCCGGTTCATGGAGAGATCTATTCGCGCCAAGGACATTGAACCGACTAGAAAGGAGTTTCTGTCAGGCTGCGAATGCAAAAACGGTCGGGATTGCCAGTACAACACCTGCACTTGCCTGCAAGACGTCGACGACGACAGTACGGATGAAGATGAGCATGAAAACGGCCACGAGGGCAGCAGCCGCAAGAAGGCCTACGCGTATCACACGCACAGTCCGAAGACGGGACAGCTGCGGTCCAAAGTGCTGGCCTCTCGCGCGCCCATCTACGAGTGCCACGAGAGCTGCGCCTGCGACCGGCGCTGCCCGAACCGCGTGGTGGAGAGGGGCCGCAAGGTGCCTCTGCAGATCTTCCGCACCGAGAACAACAGGGGCTGGGGCGTCCGGTGCACGGTGGACATCAAGAAGGGACAGTTCATCGACAAGTACATGGGCGAGATCATCACGGAGAAGGAGGCCAACCGGCGCCGGGCCCATTCGCATTTCGCGCAGCGCAAGGACGTCTATCTGTTCGCGCTCGACAAGTTCTCCGATCCCGAGTCCTACGACGAGCGGCTGCGGGGCCCGCCGTTGGAAGTGGACGGGGAGTTCGTCTCCGGACCGACGCGCTTCATCAACCACTCCTGCGACCCCAACTTGCGCATCTTTGCCCGCGTCGGCGATCATGCCGACAAGCATATTCATGATCTGGCATTCTTCGCTATCCGCGACATCCCCCGAGGGGAGGAGCTTACCTTTGATTACGTCGACGGGGTGGATGACTCGGACATGGACGCGCTGGATCCGAATAAGCAGAAGGACATGGCACGGTGCCTCTGTGGCAGTAAAAACTGCCGGGGTTACCTTTGGTGAGGACAGTATGCCATCACAGTATTAGAATGGGGAGTTTAAACATTCCGGCGGGGCTAAGTAGGTAATCTAATCTCCGGTCTTGGTCACTCCCTCGGGATTGGCTCCGATAGAAAGTCCCGAATATGCATTGCAACGCCGTTTCCGGCACCACAAAACCGCCGTCCACAGTCTTGTAAAAATTGAGACAAGTCGGTGGAAGCTGCACAGATGATGCAACAGGTGTTTGGAATTGGGGATTTATACGCCCTAATATTCCCTGGTTGAGTAAAAGAGTAAACGGCGGGACAAATAAATGCACACAACTAAGGTTAGATAGGTAAAACGCTCACAGACTTGATATATCCATGCTCTGTAGCATAATAACACAGACGAGTAAAATAAAACGTGACCGTTTGCGTGACTACCTTAACACTGTAGCTTAGGTGCTTGCTGTCATCATGTACGAGTACGTGTCGATTGCGATGATGTAACTGTGACTGATTTTGCTATGTCCATTGTATCATCGGGGTTGACTAACTAAATACATGTATACGTGAGGGGTTCGGATTCCTGTCTGCCCGTATTTAATCGACCCTCAAAGTTGGATCACTGCGGCTGGCACCCTCACTCCTACACAATATTATCCTCCAGACTGCAGTCAATAATACAATACCACCAGAGCGTGCTGGTTTGATGACTATCGTTCACTCCTTGTTGTCTTTTATTTTCCTGCATACTAGAAAATTCTAATTATCTAGCCACGAGTTCAACTTGGGCTGTAAGTTCTGTGAGCCTCTGTTTAGCTTGGCAGCCTCCCGCTAGAGTCAACCCTCTGTTGCCCCTCGATCGGGTATAAAGATCTTCAACGAGTCGGCACGAGGAAAAGAGAGGTGGAGAGAGAGGTAGAGAGAGGAGGGGGCGCGCGGCGGCGTAGGTTCAGTCTTGTCATCTGGCCCAAGACTCAAGTGACGAGCTGGAATCTCGTCTTTTCTCGATTGGGACAGAGGATTACTTCAATCTTATTGGCTTGATAAATCAGCCCAATTTTTTAGACGATGGTATGTTAGTATATACACTATTAAGTATTTCATTTCATCGCCTTTACACGTATGTCCAGCATGCCGTTGGCTTGGTCTTACCTAGACATCAGCTAAGGGGCAAGTCATTGTGAGCCAAGTTCTTTTTCTGACATGTGATGAAATACCGTAGGGCTGCTGCTTCTCAAGGTCGGCGGTCTCGAGTTCCCCTCGTGCCGCGAACGCGCCTCCCTCCCCAACCAGACTGCCTGGCCACGAGCGGGGGACCCACACCGTCACCATCTCAGGCCCGAATCCCCATAGCCCCGCCGTGACCCGCCACCGGCGACGCCACCTGCCTCTTTCTCAGATTATAGACAAACCTTTGCGCCGGCACGAATGGGTCTCTGAGGATCATATTTGGACCCGCGCCGATCTCGACCGAAAACGCACCGAATTCTTTGATACGAGAGTTGAGGGACGGCAGGAGATATGGCAAGCCATCCGGGCCGCTCTGGAGATCTTATGGGAGGTGGATAAACAAAAGGCAGCGGGCTCGGAGGTGACACACATGGACGACACCGAGGGAATTGCCACTGCCCAGAGCTTGCTGAAAGCTGCCGGAATCACGTTGCCTAGCGGTGATCTGTCCAGTGGCGCTTACGACTTCGCGGGGAACGAATATGTCATGCCCGACTGGGTAGTTAGCGATCCGAACAACATGGCGGAAGAGCCCGGTAGACAAACGGAGATCGAGGCGCACGCCAAGGGTGACGAACACACCACAGGCGAGTCCACCCCCAATCCGCCCAGCGAAGTGGAAGGGAACGAGGGCGAAGGCTCGCGACGCCGGAGGGAAAGGGGCAAAGGTGGTTTTCATAACCGCGTCAAAGTTCGTGCTCGGATGAGCGACAATCTTCCCGACGTCGTGGTCCGCATAGAGGCCGACGAGTCGGTGGCGAGCGTGGCAAAGAAGATTGCGGAAAAGATTGCAGTGTGTTTCACCTTACTTGATGCGACATTTCAAACCTGACGTTGTCTCTAGTTACCCGCATCTAGGAAAATCCGCGTCTTTTACTTGGGAAAATTCCTCCAGGAGAGCATTTCCCTGCAAAAGCAAGGTTGGAAGAAGGGCGACGCCGTAAACGCGTATATCTTCGACAGGTTGTAGTAAGGATCTGGAAGATGGCAGCCTATTCTAGACTACCTGTTCGACACTTTCTAAGAACTTGGCATGTGGATAACTGGCGTGATGCCAGTAATCCGAGATATCCGCTCTAATGACCGAAATCTTGACTAGGGCTCGATTCATGGGGTTCTCGGATGATACGAATAACTGGCGAGATGCCAGTAGTCCCGGACATGCGCTCCAAGACCGAAAGGTTAGCTAAAACTTAATTCATAGGGTTCTCGGATGATACGAAGCCCTGGTTGAAGCTGCTCTGCACACGATGCTTCAAGATCCGCGCTTTACGATTCACTCCTTACGATCCACGCTTGCCGACGACATTTTAATGTCCCTCTTAACTCTAAGGCCATCGACGGGCCATGGGAGTACTAATCTGGGACTCGTTCTCTGGACTGCCCGTTGTCGGTGTTGGTATATTGGTGCCGTTTTTGATTATGGTCGGAAAGCGTTTTGCACTGACTGCAGGAGAGTTTTGGATGTTAACCCCATTTTATTTAGCTTATAGATACAGCACGGGATGCTTTTCAGTTAACTACGTCACAATAGGGTATTTACAACTAACTGCCTTATGCTTCTACGGCCATCTAGCCTTGGAGTAGATGCCCCATGGGCCACCAGCAAGGAAGGTGCATGGTATGGTGCTTGTGTTGTAGATATAGAGGGAAGCTGCGATTGGTACCGTATTTTTAGGAGAACCGCACTCCTCTTCTTGAGAGAACCTTCTATTTTTATCTGTATTTCCTTTCACCTAGAGCGACGACTAAAGCCCACCTACTACCCATGATTGCAGTGCACGGTTTATAAGGCATCATTATATAAGGTAGACACCTAGATATTTTCCATCATTTCTGCCCGCTTACCCAATATACACTTTGGAAGAGCTTTATATATGCACCCATAACACCCATGGAGTGTCATATCTGTATTATGTATTTCGAATTACCAAAATATTTATAATATATCATTTTGTCGGCAGTCGCGTCGCCCGGGGTCGCAACAACCCTGAACAATTAAATACCAGGTCCCTTCTTCCGATCGACAATAGCGTTACGCATGGCGAAGTCGTCAACAGGACTCGCAAGCTCAGCCGGCTGCGAATACCCCCCATGCCCATGCTCATGTTCATTCCCATTCCCATGCCCATGCCCATACCCAACACCAGATGTATCAATACCACGTGTGCCCCCTACCGGCTGGTACTCGGGCGGATGATCATCGTGTCCGCGCATCATTGCCATGGGAAAGCCGCCCCCGGGTGCAGCAGCGTACCCGGCATTGTTGTTGTTGTTATTATTATAGTATCCGTTTTGTTGTTGTTGTTGTTGTTGTTGTTGTTGTTGTTGTTGGTTCTCCTCGTCGGTCTGGCTATCTCTTCTAAGTCTTCTACGCCGATTTTTCATCCTCCTAGGCCGAAATTTCCATAGGAGGAGAAGTAGGAGGAGGAGAAGGAGTAAACCGCCTATTACGCCGCCGGCGACTGTTTGATGTGTTAGTGAAACGAGTGAGGGTAAGTTGTGTAGGGTAGGTAGAGGTTTTTTTTTGGAGATTCGGATTTTTACTCACTGGCTCCTTTATTGTCTTTGTGTTTTTCCTCGCCGTCATTTCCATCATCGCTATCATCGTCTCCGTCGTCTCCGTCGTCCTCATCATCACTATCACTATCACTATCCTCATCATCATCGTCGTCATCGTCGTCAGTGTCGTCGTCATCATCATCGTCTCTTCTCGTAATAGACTTTATCTGGCTACCACATCCAGTCTCGAAACATCTCGTGGCGACATCGAAGCTCTTTGCGGTGACCGATATCACGTCGTTTTGTCGTTGCTGTTCTTGTTGTTGTTGTACCGGGGCAGCTATGCTGGCGTCTGCTAGAAAGCTTACTGCCGCCGACGCGGCAGCGAGTTTGTTGAAGCGCATCGTGGCGCGCGCGTGTTTGTATCCTCCGGGGGTCCCAATTAAATTAATGATGACGGATCTGCTTTCCTTCTTGTTTTACTTGTCGGTTCGGTGTCGTGAAATAGACGTTATTCGAAAGATCAAGGACTCAAATACCCATCATAACAAGAGGAAGTAAAGATGGGAGAGAAAACACACAAGATTAATCCTACCTATACCAACTACATGTACATATCAACAGCAGCGGCATTTATTTACAATCGCGGACCAAAATCTAAATAAAGCCATTCAGATTCAGATACCTACCTAGACTACCAAGACCGCCAGCCAGGGATACATGCATGCATGCATGCGCGCATGTAATGTGTCGGCAAAGTTAAATACACTAAACTTGACCTAGGTAATTCAAGCTTCCTTCCGTCCAAGCGAACAAATAGAAGAGGAATCGATTTTTTGCACAGCCTAGGTGAGCTGCGCATTGGCATCATTGACGTGGACCTATAGCTCCCCCACAAGAAAGTAAAGTATGTATGTACGTCAAGTCAACTTATAGACTCAAGGGGTCCAAACCAAACAAAGCAAGCACCTGCCTACACATACGTATATGTACGAGTAACGGCTTCGATCCGTATCGGGCTACGCCAAGGGTCTTGGGACTCGACTTGGGCGAAGCCCCCCGAATCTTGTTTGAAATCTGCGGGCGAGCGGGCAACATTCTTGATCCTTGTTGCTTGCTTTTCAGCTTTAAACATGTGGCGGAGCAAAATAGAGAAATCTTGGCTTCTGTCAATCGTCTCTCCTTGGCTAAGGTAGGTTAGAGATAACAGAACATACTGAACGTTTGTCTGGCAGGAACAGAACTTCGTATAGGAGAATGATGAAGAGAGAAATAAAGTCTTCAAGATGAATGTGTAACATGTCGGTGGATGGATGGATGGGATGGATGGGATGGATGTAGGTAGTTTGATAGAATACATAAAAGTGTTTGTTTGGTCCGGTTCATCATCAACCAGTGACACTATCTACGTACATGAAAAACGACATTGGCCTATGTACGTTTGGATCCGAAGGATCATTATCATCATTTGATGATGATCCCGATAAGCGCGCCAAGTTTCCCCAAGCCTAACCTTAAAAAAACCTTATGATAATCCTCCCGTGCCTGGATACTCTTTCCCCTTTCCCCTTTCCCCGAGTGTCATGTGATGATAATACAGATTAACCAAATCATTATAAAAGAGGCTTAGACCGACTAGGTACCTAGTCGAGTTACCGATCATCGCTTCCACGACGCCCACTTCTCGGGAAGCCTGCTCTACCCAGCTTCGGTGGATGAAGACGTCGCTTGGGTTTCGTCCCCGGAACTCTCGTGCTCTTCTTCTTGACTTCTGCCCCTGAGACCGGGGAACATGAGGCGCTCGGCCTCTTGTTCGTCTAACAGGTCTTCCGGCGGTACGTCGCTTAGGTCACTCTCATCGTCGGCCGAATCATGGACGCTACCGGGTTCTGAGCTTGACTCCCGGTCGGGCTCGTCGTCTTTCATATCCACGTCGCCATCAGCATCACCATCCGCTTCGCCTCTCTCAGTTTCTTCGTCGCTTTCCCTCTCGCCGTTGTCGTTCTCGTCGGCCGCAGGAGTCTTGCCACTAGATACGGAGCCACGAGACTTCCCATTCGTAGGCCTGGTCCCTTCTTGCATACGTAGAACCACTTGCTCCGCCTTGCGCAATACGTCGGCCCTTCGGATACCCGCTTTACGAGGCCGAGTGCCATCCACAGTCGAAACTGCGGATTCCCCTGGTGGACCCTCAGTCCCCGAGTTTTCGTGAGATTGAGGGTTCAAGATGCCACTAAACGGATTCAGATGTTTTGTGTCCGTGCTGTCCTTATCCTTCTCTTTGTCCTTGTCCTTGTCTACTTGTTGTGGTTCGGTCTGGACGCGGTCCTGCTCCTTTTCGCCGAGCAGCTCGGCGACATCCGGACCCGGCAATGATTTGCCTACGCTGTAATACAGCGCCGTGTAACAATCATTGATTAAGTCGTCAATGGCGCCGACCTTCATCAGCCCGCCGTTTAGTTTCTTTAATTCGATTACCTCCTGCAAGGCACGTAATGCAGGATGCGAGGACGCAGGGTCTGCACACCATTCGTTGATCCTTTTGGTGATGATGTCAAACTCTTCAGCCGTCGTCAACTTGAACTCGTCCTCGAGAAGGGGTGGGATCTGGTACGCCTGACGGATAAGTCGCAGATACGCAAGGCAGCACGTCTGCCAAAGATCGGTAAAGTGGTAATAATCGGCCCCCTTCTTGCGTAGGCGCCGCAGCATGGCTTCAAAGTTTGTCCTATCCTTAAGCACGACTAGTAGCTTGACCACGAACCTCACGTATTGCTCCGTGTAGACATGGTGGCGTCCGGGCCGCTCGGCGTCGCATTTCCATACGTTCATCACCATCGTCTTGGTCAGCATGGCCTCCTTAAGTACGCTAAAAGCAGCCATGGCGTCAACAATGTTGGACTCTTCCGAATGTTCGTCGAACAGTATTCTCGCATGGCGCATGAATATGCGATGTTGCCAATTTGCCCGGTCCTTCTCACGAAGATGCGTTAGTGTTCGTATGATGTAGGGCTCCCAGTCTTCCAACTCTGGTATCTCAACGTGACCCCCGTCGTCGATGGCATAGGGCTGTCTTTGTAGAACATCGGCGGCCTCTTGGGGATCCATGTCGCCGAGTATGACTAGTTTGTGCACTACCGACACGATTTTGTAATGAGGCTCTAAAATCGGATCCTGACCATGTCGTGGTTTCGGTAGCGCCGACACTATCTTGACTGAATGCTCTAGGGCATCGATTACTGATTCGACTGTAGGTTGGTGTGTCTGATCATTGTGGTCGAGGCTTCCGGATGGCGTCATGTACATCTTCCATATGCATTTGGCATACATGTATGGGTTTCTAATAAGGGTCAGTTTTTAGTAGTTAGTGTCTAGCAACATACCTATAGGGTAGCGTAAGATGGCAAGGGGTCGTACGTACCGCCACTCCTTGGGTTTAACCTCCATGGCCTTTTTGAAAAGCCTGGCGGCGTACTTCCAGACCTTGTACTCTGACATTTGCGAATGCACGTCCTTTGTATCCGTCCCGCTCTCATGAATAATGAAACGCTTATGTTCGGAATGCTGAAACGGCTCCATCGCAAACGGCTCCCTACTCGAGGCATACATGCGCATGCCAAACTTATGGAAGAGATCGTGAATCGTGTCGCTGGCTTCCTCGTTGTCGCCGATGATGACTGACCGCGAATGTGACAAGGCCAAGGTGTAGCAGTGGATTGCGTTGCGTTGATATTTCACTAGGTCTCCCCGCTCCTTGTTCATCTTGTCTGCGGTCCAGAGGACGGATTCGTCCAATTCATAGTCGAAGCACTCGGCCAGCCGAAACCAAGCGTCCCACTGATCGGGTGTGAACTGCAACTGTTGTCGTAAAAAGGTGGCACCGATCCGGAGATCATCTGTGGCCCCTGGCGTCTGTCTACGGTTCAAGTCGACGCCTTTGAATTTGGTGAAAGCGATCATGCCCAGCAGAAAGAACCACCTGTGTTTGGCAAGGGTGCTATCGGCCGTGTTCACACCGACTGCATCGATGGCGACGTTCCCTTTGAAGGCTTCGTACAGGCGGAGGGGGTGTATCGGTTTCGCCATGGCCTGATTGAAGATCCGGAGGTTCTGGATGAGTTGTTGGTTGGACTTGGTCTGCCCAATCGCTTGTTGCATTTGATCGATCGTGTTCTTGAGGTCTGACTTGAGCAAGTCCTTCATCGGCATACGGTGCGCCAGGACAGAAATTCTGGCGACTAGCGACATGGTATTGCGCCGCTCGAGCTTCTCGGGCGGGCATCCATGGTCCTGCACTTCGCACAGACCCACGCCTAGCTTAAGGCCGTAGAGATCATATAGGACTTGCCCTAGGTAGTCTTCCCAGTTGTCAATTATGTTTTGCTTTAGAAGCTCGATGCGCATCATCCGAAGGAAGATCTTGTTGGACGACTTGCAAAACTTGCGCAGCCCTAGCACCTGATGGATGGCGGCAAGATATTCCGCTCGATCGCTCTCTGGCGTAGGAAATATGGTTTTGTTTTGGTTGATGCCGGTTTTAAATAGGGTGTACATGAGTGACCAGTTCCTGGCCTGCATCTCACGCAGCTTGTTCAGCAAGGACTGAAACGTCGCGCTATTGGACGCATGTTGCATCATGCCCACACGAACCTCATCCTCGTATATAGACGGCACGTGCAACAGGCAGCACAGCTTAGCCAATGCCGCAATGCTGCATCGCAGGTGTTCCTCGTCCACTATGTCAAAGGCGGTGCTTTCGTTTAGGGCGGCTGATAGAGCAGAGATGAGCAAGTCATCTAGGAATTTCAGCATCTTCATAAACAACGGCAAGCGGGTCTCATCAGGCGCACTCAGGTACGCATCACGTTCAAAGTCGTCCACGATCATCTCGATGCTTTTGAGGTGGCATGAAAACTGCTTGGTCTTGTACCCGATCTCTTCATACGCGGCCCCGAGCCGTGACCAGAGAGAGAGTCGTAGCTCGGTGCTGGTGCCCAGAAGGAACTTCCAGAGGTCGCGGAGGCCTTGACTTGCAGTTTCAGAAATCGGACGGTGCTTCACAATCGACAAAGAAGCGGCGCTTCCAAGCTCATCACTATCGCTGCCGTTCCCAGCGCCAGCGACGTTAGGCTCGTAGGCTTGGTCTTGCTCTTGCTCTTGGTCCATGGCAATAACGACTGACGAGGGGTTCAGTACAGGTTCTAAACTTTCAATGATTGGTAACGGATTCTTCAGGTCGGCGTTGAAGAGGCCGAGAAAAAAGTCCATGGTGGTAAGTTTAGATATCTCCCGATCCGCAGCGAAAGCCGAAACCTCGGGCATGACCGCGTTGTTGGGGAGTAGAATATTTACCGTAGGTTCTTCTTCGCTGAGCCGATCACGGAGACTCTTCCAGCATTGCAAAACATGCTCTCTCTCTGCGCCCTCTATAAGTGTTACGGCAAATACAGAGGACCATAAAAACCGCATTGTCAACGAGTTATCCTCTTTTTCGGGCCGCTCCCTGCTCAACTGCGCAGCCAAAGCATACCAACGATCTAGTTTGACTTTCGTCCCCATACGCGTGGGCAAATCGACAGCGCTGTTTGGATTTGTGATACGTTCATATATGTCCAGATGCAATTCGCAAAGGACCTGTACCAGTTGATCAGTCGCTTCTTTCCTTGGGCTAGCGTGATCTGCTCGAGAGCAACACGAAAGCTCGTATTGAATACGTCGATAGAGGTCTTCATGCAGATACGTAATTGTTTGGACTACCGTTGTCTTCAACTCGTCGGACCATGTGCTGTCCAAGTACCTGGCACAGACATGTTGTATCCAAAGAAAAATAACCTCGCCGAGATCCATCCAACCATCGTTGACTTTCCGAACGAATGCCGCAAGCCCCTTTGTCTCGTGGAAAGCAGGCCTGGAGCCCTGCTGCTGGGAACCTGGCTTAGAGTGCTCCAGGAAAGCGTTTAGCCCGACTGGCGACGGTGTTTTTTTCGCTAGTAGGATTTTAGCGTTTTCGTCGACAAACTTTGTCAGCGAGTCGCGTAAATCGACCATGGAGCGTCTGGACAGCTTCGTTGTCCGGTTATCGAGAGCGCATAATTCTATGATCTCGCCCAGGCGGCCGAGTGTGTCCTTATCTTCTACACCTAGGTTCTCAGCAAAGTTGCGCGTCATCTGGAAAAGATTTTTATCGGCAGCTTGGAAGGGCTGTAGAAGGGTTGCCATTAGGGTATTCGAGTCCAAGCCTTCTGCCGTGGTATCGCGCCGCCGGGTTCGTTTACTCCTTTTTTGATCTACGGCCTCATCATCCGCGCCATCTGGAAGGCCCGCAGCTGATTGAGAGCGCTTGCGTGATCCCAAGTCCTTTTTCTCCTGAACGCTATCGCCAAGTGCCATCTCGGTGTCGACAAGGGTCTCTTCCGGGCTCAGGGTCTCGTCACTTTTCATCTTAGGTGGCGATTTAGCACCTGGTAATTGTTCCTTTAGTTGTTCCTGTTCACCTCCATCTCGCTCTTTGGGGCCAACAATCAGCATCTGGACATCTTCAATAACATCCGGTATGTCGGCCATTTCGATCACAACCCTACTGGCACCCACACCGGTGTGAGTAGCATAAGCGAGAAGAGCCAGCCCTAGGCTCGACCAGGAGGGGGCGGGGCCATGAATAGTACACTGCTGCGTGTCCAGCTCCTTCTTAGATCTTGGAATGTTAGGGGCAAGTGATTTGGTCGGGTCCGGGAGAAAAGGGAGTGGGTCGACAAATTTCTGGAGGGGCGCGGGCATTGTCTTCTTGACGAACGGAGCCATAGCTGGGTGAGCCAGAGCAACTTGATCATACAAGACCTGCAGTTGAGCTTTCAACTGCTCACCCGCGAAGCCCTCAGCGAGAGAAGGCGGATCAACCTCCTCGACAGCCGGGTCATCGTCGAGCTCGATAGCTGCCTCGAGGCAATATCGATTGATTCTTGCGCTACTTAGAAACGCCGCCACACGGGCAGCCCTCCGCCATAGTTCGGCATCGGATGGGTCATGGTCTAAAGATGTACTGAATTCGTCTAGAGCTTTGCGTGCCTGGTCGAGAACTCGCTCATCTCGGAGCAACGCGCTATCATCGCCTGCGTGTGTCTTGGCCTTGTGGCGGATACCGTCAAGCACAAATTGCCCATGGTTTTTGTAGGCTAGATACAAGGTCTGAGGCAGACTGCTGGCCGCGCTGTCGATATCGGGCTGGGCCACGTCGAGGGCGCTCGGAAATGTCAATTGGGCGGTCAAGTCAGGGGCTTGAGCTTGCTTCTCCGTCCGCTCAAAGTCGGTGACGCTCTCCGGAAGGCGAAATATCTCGGATTGGAAGAGGTCAACATAGGCAGCCCTAGCCTCTTCGTAGTACTTCGGGCCGTGGGAGTGGAGTTTGAGGGCGGCTTGGAAACGCTTGAGCGCTTCATCGATGAGCAGTTCGCGAGAAATATCAACCTCCTCGTCCAAATTGTCTTCGGGTTCGACATTGATGGCTGCGAAAGCAGACTGTGTCTTCGGTTAGCAAAAGCTGCCAATAAATAAATGGGCTACGAGTGACCGTTGTTCGCCTTACCATTTTGCTAGATTGAGCTTCTCAACCCTGCGACACTGGATTGAATGCAAGGTATAACTTATTGAATAGTAGTCGCATAATGAAAAGGATTTCACACGGCCTCCCTTTTCACGGTATCCTCATTTCCATAAAGCTACAACACCAGATTCGGTTTGAAAGCGTGGCGATTCTTGTGTTTTTAGGTGGAAGGGTAGGAAGTAGGTACTTTCGGTTGACGGCTTATGCCTGCAAGTGTTCTCCATCACGCGTTGGCAGTGCTTAACGCGACAAGTTCACTCTGTAGACAGATAGGTACTTCCTACTCTTAGTGCCAAGGCTAAGGTATTAACAGTTCCTTGCTGTCCCTTGGTCTACACGTAATAAGTTCGGCTTGGAGGTAGGGATCTAGAAAGTTTTAGTGGACAAGAGGGAATGAATGGCCTGTGTGGCTTGAACTCGGGGGAACTGGTCGTCCCTACCCTGGCGGCTGGAACGTCTGTGCCCTTGCAGGTATGTACCAACACCTCATTCAGTACTTACAGTAGGTAAGTACCTTGCTTCGATTTGGACATTACAACTAACCTTACGACCGAGCATTTTGGGACGCGACTTGTTAAATACAGAACGTACCGTCGCCAATCAACCACAAACAAAATATTCCGGAATCAGAATAAGCGAAATCGTTAGATCACATCGATCTGGGAAAGCCGTATCTAGATAGCTACCTACGAGTAGGGGCTAGCAAGGAGAGCACTCCTTGTTCTCCAACAGAACTATCACCATGCCTTCGCCAGCGGTTCCGGAGTAAGTTGGGCCATTGAGTCTCCCCAAATGGAAACCGTGCCTAACTCCACGATCGAAAAGGATTACGGAAGAGTCTCTACATGAGTCTATCGACGCCCGTACCGAAACGCTAGTCTCCCTTCGGGAACTCGGCCCCCCAGACCTCGTCCATCTCCTGAAACAAAACCTAAGAAACGCCGGGAAACAGGTATGTTTGGTTCTCGCCCCCCCCCCCCCCCCCCAACCTGAGCCGTCGTGAATTCGGTTTCTGACACGCGTTCCTACTCTAGACGGGCGTATACCATCATGTTACTGGTGTCGACGCCTCCTCCTCGGCCAGCCTTGCCGCCTATATAAACACTCTGACATATAAAGAGCACGGTCAGGCGCCTACCAATAAAATTGTGGAGGGGGTCTACTGCTGTTATAATGCCTTCTCGCGCCTAGACATGCGTGTTCATGTCACCATCCCCGGCACCGTCGAGGCTTTCTGCGTCGATGAGAGAGGCGAGAAGCGTAAGGCCACCGATGAGCTCTGGCTCGAAACTTATCTCTGTAGTGTGCTACGCGCTTATTCGTATGCCGACGACGGTAGTGGGGATACTATCCGCAAGATCATGGGTGTGCGACGGTTCAATCCTGTCACAAACACTGAGACCGAACACCGCTTCCTGAGTGCTGCGGAGACACTCTTCTTCCGAGGTGTGTTGCCAAGACTCTACCGGCAGGTGCCATTGGATAAGCCAGAAGCTAATGAAAGGTGTCTGTAGGCTGGCAATTGGGATCCGACTCTATCGTGCAGGTGCCAAACAACGTCTCAAACCATCTAACCTCTGGTTTGCTAAAGTATTTCCATACGACCGGCCGCTTTACGTCTGCCATCAATCTCTTCGAGAAACTGCGGTCACAGAACGTCGAAGTGTCTTCACTGCTAGCCAAGACCCTCTTCATGGGGAACGAGGAAGTCCAAGGCGTGCGCACACTTTATCAAGCATTGAAAGAGTCGCCGATGGATTATGTTATGCTAGACACCCAGGCCGAATTCCTCATGAAGAAGGCGATGGCGGCTGAGACACCTGCACAAAAGGAGGAAAGGTTGAAGATGGCGTTGGGTTGCGCTGACCGAAGTACTATTGCGGCGCCCAGTGAATTCGGCACGTGGGCTCGGCTGGCCCAGGTCTACGTGGCTCTAGAGGACTGGGAGAACGCTTTAACGATACTCAACTCCTGCCCAATGTTTACATACCAAGACAAGGACGCGCCGGTGATGCCAGAGCCGAAAGAAGTGTATCTACCCACGCTCCCAGAGACGCGGCTCGACGAAATCGATAGCGAGCCAGAGTCCAGGTTCTCGGAATATGTCGACCCGAGCTTGTTGAATCTAAGGGCGGCGAACTACCGAGGGACCTTCAAGCTGGCATACAATATCCTAACCGAGATGACGGCCAAAATTGGTTGGGATCAGCTGCTGAAGATCCGTAGCTCTGTCTTCGTCATGGAAGACGAGTATCGGAGTGACCGAAATGAAGATTCTTCGCAACCCCCTGCGAAGCGCAATCCCAGTACCGATGGCCTCCGTGGCACGCCAGAGCCGCGTACAAATGGCGAGCAGACGACCGAGGGAGCTGAAGATGCAAATGAGAAAAAGGTAGCCGGGTCTGACACTTCAACGCCCACAGCACTTAACGGTGACAATGGTGACGACACTGTGGAGAAGCCGACGCATACTATCGACCCCGGCGAGGTGAAGGCGGATGGTGATACCGTAAGTTCCATTCCCGTGCGCTTTCAACGACACGCACTAACCGTACTTTAGACAGCAACCACCGACGAGCATCTATCTCGGTTGAACAACAAGCGCCTTTGTGAACGATGGTTGGATAGCCTCTTCATGGTTCTGTACGAAGATCTGCGCGTCTATACGATCTGGCGGACGCAGATGGCCCAGTACCGAGCGCAGTCGATGCAGTACAAGAAGTCGGCCGAAGAGTGGGAAATTCTGGGCGCTCTGGCGGAGCGACTACAGCACCATGAAGAGGCCGCAGAAGCGTATAGGGCATGTCTTGCCGCACGATTTAGCCCCAAGGCACTATCGGGCATCCTACGCGTCTATCGTAGGAGCAAGGATATCAGAGCCACGGTAGAGGCCGTCATCCGGCTTGTGACGTGGCAGTATCGATGGTACTCGGAGTTCTCGCCGGAGTTGCTCCATACGATCCGGGTCCTGATTGAGGAAGAAGGCGCCGTCAAGGTGAGGTCAATTGTTCAAGCGACAACCTTGCCGCAGAATGTGCTGGATCTGACCCATCATTATGCTGCGCTATGTGCGACTTTTCGGAGCAGTGGAACGGATGGTTAGCCGTCCTTCGACTTGAAAACGGCACGCGCACCCACCGTCCTGAAGCATATTTCTATATATAAAGCGGCTAGCATTGAAGCAACCAGCGTCGAAGCGCCACGAGCATGACATCTGCTTTAATAAATAGCTCTGATAATTCAAAGAAATACAAGATGATGTTAGATACCCAAGGACTCGTATGCCGTGCGTTCCAGAGCGTCGTACATGTCTTCGAGCACCCTGTTTCCGTATGGTAAAAGGTGTGTTAGCACTGCACCAGCAATTCCCGTCTGCCGGTCAATCCACCACCGCCCGTTAGTCATGCCGCTCCACATTAAGCTCCCCTTGCGCCGCTTTCCCGGGTCGTCTTCCATGCTCAACAAGCCACCGAGACCGTGGTCCAGTGGAATGTCACGGGGTAGCTCGGGCGAAAAGCCCTGTTTGCGTTTCTGCGCCGCATTCTCCATGACGATACCACGCTGTATGTCATTGAGCTGCGGCGCGAAAAGCAGATCGGTCGTCTCGGGCTTGAGAACTTTGTGGCCCAGGATACCATGGAGGAGACGGGCGTAGTCAGCCGGTGCGGAGAAAAGACCACAGCCGCCCTGTTCAAAGGGGTATTCCTCCGGAACGGGGGACGGCCCGGGGCCGAGGACGCCTTTCTCGTCCGAAAAGGCTAAAGCGAGGGACCGGGCCTCGGATCCCGGGATAGTTTTGGGGCGGTACGATGTCGAGGTCATCCCGAGGGGCTGGAACACATTTTCCTGCATGTACTGCTCTAGCGTCTTCCCCGTGAGTCGCGTCAGCAGGAGCCCCGCCCAGTCGTAGGCCGCGCCGTAGCACCATCCCTCACCCGGCGCGTACTTCAATGGTGTCGTGATCCCTTCTATAGTCCACGACATGTAGTTGTCGGTGCGGCCCACATATTTGGACCAGCGGGTCAGGTCGGGGTCGGGAATGTCCATGCAGATGGCCAGAGTGTGCGACAGGAGATGTCTAGTGTGCCGGTATAAGCCACTTTGCTCTCTTGAAGAAAAAAACCCCCAAGGTGGAATATATTTACCGCAGAGTTATTTCTCGCCCATGTTCTTCTAGGATAGGTTTCCCATCGTCACTGAAACCGCGCAATACCGGCATCGCCGCGAGCTCAGGAAGCGTATCTCTGATGTCAACGTCTAGCTCGATGATGCCACGCTCAACGAGCTGCAGCATAGCCACTGCCGTCCCGAGTTTGGTTAGTGAAGCCACCCATGACATGGAGTCCGGTGTATAAGCCGGTGACGAGGGGTCGAAGTCGAGGCGTCCAGCTGTGCCTGTGTATGTAACTCCTATTATTACATGTTAATAGGTACCATCGCATCCGCCGGCGTCAAAGGTTGTGGTATGAGTGCGTACCATCCTTATTAGCGAGGACGAAGCCCGCTGCGAGAAGCTTGTTTCTCACTTCGACCTCGTCGTTTGAGGCTACAAAGGAGTTTAAGACGTCGTCCAACTTTTTCTCCATGATGATTAAAGATTACCCCAGCTGATGCTTTTGGGGGGGTTGGTGGTATACAAACCACACTGGAACAGATTAGACTTATGGTTTATTCTGTTTGTATTCTGTTCGTATATATAGTCTGAACATACACCAAAAGTCCTTGAGTAGGTAAGGACAAACGCTCAGATCTGGAGTATATACAAAGTTCCACTATCTCGAACGAGACCATCACTGCCCAATCTGGTACTTACCTGACCGATTGCGGGGGAAGTAACGGATCTGACTGCATTCTAGACCTACCTAGGTCCGGTCCTATTACAACAAGCTTCTATGGATGTCTCTCATCCTTAGTACTACAAGGTACCTACCTCCAGATCGTGCCAAGTGGTGAGCGGTCCAACTATTGTTCACCTTTTATTTTCGATTCTGCAAGGGGACTGTACGGAAGTTTGTAGTAGAACTTCGTTTACTCTACACTCGAGACAACATGGGGAAAGCCAATGATAGATCTGGCTGTGATTCTTGGCACCTCCGGTACATATCACCCGGGACGACTCCGAAGTATCCGGGGTTTATGACTAGCTCTTCCCGGTCTTGATATAGGGCTGAATGAATCATATGCCTTCAACCATGTTACCTACATTAGATATCCAACTCGAACAAACGCTATTCAAGCTCAGCGAACTGGAAGTTGACCCCGCACCCCGCAGATCATATTCTATCTCGGTAAGTATGTACCTACATTGGAATTGTTACAACAACTGGGCAAGAACTAATACCCATGTCTACGAGCACAGGATGAACGACCATCTTAAATAGTAAACATAGTACCTAAAGGACTTTCAAATTCGTGAACGGCTCCTGCGCGAAAGAATTGGAGATAAAACTGCATCGCTGGTAAGTTCCGATGTGGTATGACACTTCCCTCTAACGGGATTGGCTAAAGGCTCCAACCCGCAACCACGATGGACAAGGGATATGTAATACCTACCTAGCTCCTGAAAGACTAAAGGAGCAAATGATGTCATCGTTGTTTTCCAAAGACGTCCCGCGACAGATACTGCCATCGCCAAACTAAACCCTTGTAACAACATTATTCATGTGAGTATTATGAGAAGAAGGGTATCGAATACCCCTCAGCTATCAAGATGAGCGGAAGCTCACATACCGATGTTATCCTGGTAAGTATATGTAGAGTAGAGTGCGCGCCTAGTTTGTAACTTTGGCTTGTTAACCACGACACAGGCCGGCGCGCTGGCCGCATTTACAGTCGATCTGATGATATATCCCCTGGACACGCTGAAGACCCGCCAGCAAAGCCGGGATTTCCTCAAGACATTCACAGACTCGTCAACCAAGACACGGTTGCCACCCCGGCACCTGTTCAAAGGCTTATACCAGGGCATAGGGATCGTCGTTGTCAGCACGCTCCCCGCCGCAGGGGCATTCTTCACAGTATACGAGGCTTCTAAATCACTACTTGGCAAGCACTCGTCTAGTCTGCATCTGCCGCAGCCATTGGTACACTCGGGTGCATCGGCCATAGCCGAGTGCGCGTCATGTCTCGTGTTGACGCCCGCTGAGGTCATCAAACAGAACGCACAGATGCTACAAAGCCATGGATCCAGAGACACGGGCGGCAGTAATCCAGCGCCTTCCAAATCTACTTCCTTACAGGCCCTACGCCAACTTGGAGGCACCGGCGCCGGGCCCAGGTTACTGTCTGGCTACACGGCGCTAGTAGCACGGAATCTCCCGTTCACCGCGATACAGTTCCCCATTTTTGAGTCCTTGAGGGAGTGGATATGGGCGCGACGGCCTAGAGTCGGGGATGGGGATGGGGCACGAAGCCTGCTGGAGACGGGTATCGTTACGGGGACGAGTGCAGGACTAGCCGGCAGCTTCGCAGCGTTCATCACCACTCCAATGGACGTCGTCAAGACGCGCATGATGCTCTCCGCGGGGTCCCGCGATGAGTCCGATGCAAAGCAGGCCTCTAAAGACGGGATGGAGAAAAGTAGAGGTACGAATCGCTCACGAGGCGGCCTGGTAGTGGCCAGGGAAGTCATCGCCCAGAGAGGCATCGCTGGTCTTTTCCGGGGTGCGGCGCTCCGTTCCGTGTGGACGACGGTCGGTAGTGGCCTCTACTTAGGCATGTATGAGGTAGCCAAAACCTGGCTCGCAAGAGGCAAGGGCGACGACGACAATTCTTTTCCCTGAGAGGGAAAGAAGCCAAAATGCGGGTTCCTTTGATCAACAAAGGTTTATTGCGCCACCGCTACAACTTCATATCACTATTCCTAAGCCAATGCTGTATCCCAAACACGTCGGGCCGACATCAGTCGCCTTTGTCGACTCATGTTTAATGTCGATCTGACCAGAAGCAGATCATTACCATATGCATGGGCAATGACAAGCGCGGTGAGTGAAGAGCTGCCTGAGCCTAGATTAACGCGTCTATCCCACCCTGGTGTGCCTGGGACCCCTGGTAGAACAGCGTGGGAAATACCTTTCGGAGTAATTAATTCATTAGGCAGTCGTGGCAGTTCCTCGGTAAACATGTGCTTTTCAAAAAGCATTCGGGCCTTAGAAAACGTACAGCGAAACGAGGGAGGATCTTACCAGCACGGAGTCGTAGTCGTCTATGCGTCTACTGTTCTAATGAATATTAACTCTTTCAAAATAGACGATCCCGAAATATCAAAATCTCCAATAACAGCAAGTTATATTAAGCCCTACTAGATACCTAGGACGAGGTAACAAAAGTTCCCAGGCCCTTGCCGACCCGTTCCCGCGCCGCGCTTGACTGTGGTACCAGTTGTTCCCATGCTCCGGCGGACGATTGCGCAAGGTGATTTACCGGTTCCTGAACCGAATCTCGGGATTAATAGAGGTTAAAGTACAATCCTCGAGTTTTTATATCGCCGCTCCACCGAATCCGCCGAACATGGTGTTCTAATCGTTCTTCATCTAACTTGAAACCTTTCTTTTGTGCACGTAATAATAATCGGAACATGTTGCCTTTATGCAGGTTCAAGGTCTACATGTAACATCAAGCCAACCCTGATAGCTTGTCACCTTGTCAAAATACCTACCTAACCTACCTGGGAGTGAACAATTCCAATCAACGCACTTTGACAACAACTTTGTTTATTCGGATCGTCAGTTACCTACTGTTGATCTCTCATTCTGTCGGACAGAATGATTATCTTTTTTCCCTTCATCTTTACTGAAGGCCGGGATTCGGTTTTCCGTCATGCCGCATATTAGGTACCTATTTCAGGGAGACAAATTCGCCCGGCTCTACTTTTCGACGTTGGAAGCGGGATACCGGGCCGACTAACCTACCCGGCCACATGGTCATAGGTACGTGTATAACAAAACGATGAAGAAGATAAGGTCGATTAGGTACGCACGCGAGCCGCTTCCTCGGCCATAATGGATTTTTCACGTGTCTGTTGCCATATTTGGGGTTAAACGCGAAGCTTCTCTCTCTCTCTCCTTTTCCCACGTCTATATGTCCAATTTTGACGGTTTAGGTACGCAAAAAACCAAAGAGCCTAATAACTAGCGCGCGAAATCCAGCTATGAGAATTATTAATGAAAAGAGCAGTGTCGTCTAGTCTAGGGGTTGTTTTGCATTGGGAGATCTGCATGCCGCGCGGGTATGCCAGATTGTTGACATCTTGACATCAGAAAGACTCAAGCATTACGAGTAATATACAGCCTACCATCCCCACTCATCCGAACAAAGGCACGTAACCCAACTTTTTTTTTCTTTTTCTCGCCAAACCGGGATGAAACCATGCCACGGTTCAGCTTGGATATGTCTCTATGTAAGGTACTATAGAGAGAGAGAGGGGGGGAGAGACGCGCCATCTATCCTTCAAGGGGTCAGCTAGGTATATGTGGTCGTGGTCGTGGTCGTGATCGTGGTCCCCGGAAACCTGAACCTGAACCTGAACCTGAGGCGCCCATGCTAAAATGCTACGGTGCCAAGAGGATCGTTCAAATGGCATGCTCTTCGTGTTTGTTTGAGGCACATGCGTTCGCAGTTCAGGCTGTAGCTAGGTATATAGTAGGGGGAAGTATAACGTAGGTAAGGATTGATATCGGTACGTACGTCACTAGTAATCAACATGGCACATAACTACCCAGATAGACGCGACCGAGGTGGCCCTTAATGGAGTTGTGGAGAGAAGGGGGGGGGGGGATGGTTGCCGCCGGGATGGCAATATGACGATAAATATTAATTCTGGATACTATATGTAGCAGCTCGAAGGATGGATACGAGTAGGAGAAAAAACCCGTCAAGTATCTAATTGGGGCCTGATCGTCAGGGTCCCGAGTCTTCCAATTCGTCCACCAGCAAACTGAAACTCCTCCTCTCTTTTCATTCTAGTCTGGACTAAAACCCTATCTAGAAGCTCCATGACGGCCTACGGGTGATGGCAGAAACGGATCCAACCATGGTCGAGGTAGGTAGGTGGAGCTTTCGAGAGTGAGAGCCGCTTAGCGAGAAAACTCCCTTATTTCGTAAATAATAAGATAATAAAGATACGTCTTATGGAAAAAGCGACAGACAGCTTAGGTGGCCATTTGACGGATAAACTGGACGATGGGCGAGCGGCTCCCCGGTTGTAAAACATACGACCGTACTGCAGAAGAGACGTGTTTTTCTTTGCTGCTACCTACCTACCTACCTACCTTAATCGTTCTCCTTTAGTGCGACACTGGCAGGCCGGTTATATGGGAATGAGGCCGACATATTGGGCGACCAACATGTTGTCTGTCAATGACATATCTGGGATACCTACCTACTTGCTCTGAAACTACGATACGAGTACCTACAGTCAAGGTCAAGTGGGTAAAATGAATGTATGTAGGTTGGTAAATGGCTACCTCTACCTACGTGTATATCCTAGTTTAGGTTAATTCTCTTGGGCCGGGGTCGCTCCGCAGGTCGCTCGAGAAGAAGGAGGAAAATGTGAAAAAATAATAATAATAATAATACATACTCGTACGTGTGTGCTCTTGCCTGGCTCGTTTGTACAGTAGACGCCTTCTTGTTGGGACCACTCCCTTCCCGTCTGGATACTGTCCGTCGGCAGTATGCAGCTACTACTACCTACCTGCGGACCAAGACCTCGACATCAAAGGATCGCTCTCACAAAAAGGCGAAAGAAAAAGCCTGTCAAAGCTCCAAAGGTTCCGATGCCAAGCACGTGAAGAGATTCAATATTCGGCTGCGTGGGACAACCCATTCTGCAAGTGGACGTAACGGGTGAGGCGCCTCACTGGCCAGAGCCCAATGCAACAACAACAAAAACATGGTAGCTAAGACGAGACTACCTGGTAAGGATAAGAATACTTTACTTGTCATATTACGAAAGTTTGTAGGGTGGAGGCTCATGACGATGATATAGCCAGATACGCATCGCCACTGGTCCATGTTGGTGATACACGAGACGCAGTAGATGTCCTCTTATAATGTACATGTCCATTTGACAGTTTTCGAGTACGCATCGAGTCGGGCGAGTCCAATGAGACCACACTGGTTGGGTGAGGGGACCGATATCGTAGGCCTTGTCAGTTTTACTTGTTTTATTACCATCCATACCTCATATTCATGGGCGGCGTAGAAGGAGCTGGCATCAATAAAAAAAATACTGTCCCTGTATGGGCAGGTATTTACTCTACCATCCAGACGTCCTCTTCCAAGATAGGTTATTGATCACTGCGCATCTAAGCTGAGGGAGGGTCAACAAGCTCACATTTTGCCATGGATGGGAAGTACGAAAGATAGGCTTTGACGGGCGGCGTAGGTATACAGATAGGTATCGTACTCGTAGCTTTGCAGCAAGATACGGAATGACAGACTAATTATGTACTCGCTCGGGCTAAGGCAGTGACACCATTTACAGTACAAATAAAGTTGTAGGAAAAAGTCAAGAGATCGGTCAGTTTTTTAGTGTCACCACCAGACCGTCAGGACTTGTTTTGAACCAACCTCTCTACACATAATAAGTCAACCTGGCAGTCCTGGTACTTATTTGCATGCAGAGAAGCTACCTTGAAAAACACTAGTCTAATAAAAGTATGCAGCCCGTCATCCAATTGTTAGCTTGATAAGACGTACATTACACTTGAGCGCAAGGAGGTAAAAACCCCCTACAAGTAAAAGTATGTTACATAACCTAACCTAGGTGTGTGTTGAAAGTTACGTCCGGAATCACGTGCCTAGCTAGTGACAAGTGGCTGTGCAATTTGAGGTCTAGGGTACATAAGGTATTTGGCTTTGTTAGTGTTTTATAGAATCCCTACTTACTGCACATACGTTGAGTTGACTAAGATTGGAGAACATGTTGAATCTGGAATAGGACACGATGGTTGTCTGGTATTAAAGAGTGCAATAGAAATCCGTTTCTGCCTCATACCCGACACTATACCTGCTTTACAAGCTTGTAACAAGCTCTGTCTTGTTAGTAGACATGCAAGATTCCCATAGGCGATCAAGCTACATGTTATATGTAGGCACTGCTTTAGAGTACACGTTGAAGGTAGCTGGAAGGTGATATCTCAAGCCTGTCACATTCTGATAGGGAGTGCTCTGTTTGCTGTATCATATGGCCCAACCTCACATTAGTTTCGCCTTTTATCTTACAGATAAGGTACGCGTATTATCCAAACCAACGTAGAAGTACATATAGGTCACAAATGCAGTGTTGTAAATATGGATGCTGCAGCCTACAGATACGCAGGATATATACACGTAAAGTATTTATTGTAGGTTTACACAGACCGACTTACTACATGTAGACAAGGACATACTGCTAGCTAAGGTACCTACTATTATATATAATATCAACCTGCAACTTGCACAAACCAATGCAGTAACATATCGTGGGACCCACATAACGCCACATTATAAAACTAGCATATTTTTTGATTTGCTCTATATGGATAGAAAGACGCCCCTCTTGGCCGACATTGGGCCACGCCTATGCACTTTTTTTTTTTCTCATCCACGATCTGTCTTGGAATACCGTCAAGGTAGGCTATCCTTTCCCTGTCGCCCATTCGAGTCCCAACGCCATTTCATAACGTCACGTCACATTCTGCTTGTTGGGTATGCTTAATATTGCATACGGGCCCATCATATATCTACTGCCAGATACGAAACCATCCTAAAGCTTACTGACCGGTTTATCAAGCTTGACACGATTGGCAATTATTGCACGGCCTGTTCTACAGCACACGCTTGGGACATACTTGGGACATACCTGCCTACCTTACCTACTTTACCTACTCACCATCGCGCGTCAGCTCCAGAGACTGTCACACCCCTGGTCGCAAAACAAGAAGCTCGTTGGTGTAAAGAGATTTGTCATTTCCGCAGCGTCATAACATAATACCTAGTAGTGCAGCGAACAGAAAGGCCAGGATCCGGCAAGTCAGCGCAACCGAGGCGTCTGCAGGGACGAATTTGAACCCACAACCAAGGAGTCCAAGGACTGCCTGCCAAATTTGCACACACTCTCCATCCCCATCTATTCTCGCCCGCGCATCGGGCACACACGTACTAGAGTACACGTATCTAGGTATACGCGCGCATACATACTTCAGTTCCATATACCTACCATATACACACAACAGCAACAGCAACAGCAACAACAACAACAACAACAAAAGGTACAGTGTCTCGATTACACTTTTTATATCCTCATCAATTATCAATTGTCGATTTGTATTCTATATTCTGTACCTTTCCCTCCCCGCATTTCGATTTGTCCTTCTCCCGTTTGCATGTACGTGGGTACATCCGTACGGTGTACCTAAAATAAGCCGAACGCCATCGTCTATTATCGAGCAACCAGCCACTCCCGTCTCACCCACTTGTCTGCCCGCGCCTAAATCCAGGACCTCGTCAAGACAAGCCCCCCGGATTCCTCCTGTATTATATCGGTTGTGAACCCAGCAGGAACAGTTCTCGCACTGAACCCTTGTCTCAGGTGGCCCGGAGGATACAGCCACGGCCCATAGCGAGCCCTTATAGGGGGCTTTGATCTGTTTGCTTTTACTTGGCGATTCGCTACATGAATGGAGCGACGCGCGCATGTATGTATGTACTGTAACTGACCCCAGACAAGGTACAGTAGGCGGTTCTCTCTGCTCATCAATCAAAGCAGCCCTATTGCTGCTGTCTCTCGGTTCTATACGCGCTTAGGTCAATCATCTGCTCGTACTGGTACATACAATACACCGTATGTCCAGACGTTGAGATACTTGCCTGGCCGGCCTTGTACATACATACCAACTCACATGCATCCCTGCTCACTTTGCGCGGCAACGTTTCCACCTTTTCCAGCATATTCTTCCACTACAAGTCCAAGTCCCATACAAGCCCATTGCCTGCAAGGTCGGGAACCGAAGTACGAGTAGAGGATAGGATAGGAGCGAGAATGAGGCCGAAGAGGGAGAGGTAATAAACCATCCAAGGTATGCCCACAAGAATAGATACAAGGGATATGGTTGCCCGTCCTCTAAACAGACGGGTACCTATCTATCTACCTACCCCCCTTATCTAACCTTGTCTGTCTACTCATTTATCTATCTACTATCTACATACAACTATCTATCCATGCACGAGGCATCGACTCGCTACCACCCTCGCTGCACGAGCGCACCATCCACCCAGGCAGCCTCAGAGCTCCATTTCCTTGAATTCCGCTGCAACGTGCATCTGTTTATTAGTCTCCGGTCGGGCGCTAAGACCGAAAGAGTAGCCAAGTGGCTAGACGGGGTCGATGCAGGAGAGGGAAAAAACGCCCATTGCACCGACAGGTTGAGCTAACAGGAATCTCGGCCCAGGGTCGCGTCGAAACACCTCAAACATCGGACCACACCACACCAACGGTTTTTTTTAAACTTTTTTCTTAGCAGTTGCGGCGCTGTGCTCCCCCATAGGTATCCCCTCCCCTGGCTCCTCGCGCACGCACGCACGTCTCGCTTGTCGCATACCTACCTAGCAGGCTACCGGTCTAGGTACCGCGCCGCTCATCCCGGGGTTCTAGGGCCTATCCGGTCCAGTCCCTGGTCCGCTGCGGGTTTCGTTACCTTTTCGCAGCAGCTGCTGCTACCTCGATTCTGCGTGCCCCCTGCTCAGATCTCGACCCCCCCGTAGGAGGTCTAATTTAAAATCAAATCAAAAATGGCAGAGGCAGAGGCACAGGAACAGCCACAGGCTCAACCTCAGCCTGAACTGGCCTCTGCCGTCACTGAAGAACCAGCCCATGTCCTCCCACCACTGCCACCTTTACTACCACCCTCACAAGAACCACCACAACCTCGACTATCTCAGTCCGGGTTAAAATCATCGTCACAACATCCACCACCCACTGTCCAACCACAAGAGGAGGAGTTGAAAGAGGCACGGACCCGGGCTTCACCGCCGCCAGAGGTAGACACCAATGTCTCCCAACAACAGCAGCGCATTCGAGAAACCCCGAATCCTCAACCACCACTATCCGATGCAGCTCCAGACTCGGAAATAGCTACCACGAAAGCGCCGGAGAAGGAATCTGCGCCAGGGAAGGGACCGGAGGATCAACACCACCGATTACAGCAGGATCACGCTTCGGATGTGCCCTTGCCAACGTCCTCTTCACCACCAGTTACACCGTCGTCTGTCCCCGTGACAGCGACCACCACTGTCGCTACTGAGAACACCAAAGTTTCTACGGCCCAGACGGCTTCAACCGACCCGAACACACCATCTCAGGATCAGCAAAACGAAAAGAGCGAACAGAAAGATAAGGACGGGGCTGTCTCGCCCTCCCGGGATACGATGTCGCATAATCCACTTCATGGACCTGGGACTCCGCGCCAGGCTTCGCACTATCAGGCACCGTCAGGATACACGGCTGGTGGCATGAGCAACGCACATTATGGCTACCAAAACCCGGCACCTCAGGCGCATGATCTGTATAGACCGAATCCACTGGCGCCTCCCAATAATGCAATGCCGTTGCCGAGCATGCGGACATTCGATCCGGTGCAGCAGCAATCCCAGCAACAGCAACATATGGCTATGGCCATGCCGGTATCACCGGTGCCGTCAGTCTCATCACAGCCGCCCCTGTCATACTATGCACAACAGGTGGCTATCGGCGGGATGGCAGGCCACCCATACGCCAACCTGCCCTCGGACACCATGAGTCAACGGTATGCTCTGCCTCCCGGTGGACCGGGCGCGGCTCTGACTGGTAGTCGCCATAAAAAGGTAAGCAGGCGCCCCGTCTCTACCCTCTTGAATAGATATTGGCGCTTATAAATGAGAACCATCCTGACTGGTGACAACTTGTTTGCGTACAGGAGATCAAACGTCGAACCAAGACAGGATGCTTAACATGCCGCAAACGTCGTATCAAGGTATGGATTAACGATTCATTGCGAATGTTTTCGTTTGAATGCCCAATCAGTAATGTAGCACTCTCGGGAAAAACGAGGGCCTGCTGGTAGTTGTGATGAGAGTGTTTTGAAGAATCCCCATTTGTGGTAGTTGTTTGTCTTTTTTTCCTCTTGTTTTGAATTTTTCTGGAGACAGTCGCTCGCTTCACACTTTCGCTTGGGGGTTTCTGCTTCGGCTCTGACAGAGCGCGCGCTATGCTATGCGCTACTGGGAAGCGAGCGAGCCAGGAATCAAGCAAGCATGCACCAACCCGAAGTCAGACAAGGCAGGGGCAAAGTCCAAAGCCCCTCCCTTCTTCCACCAAACTATGGCATCGAAAACCCCGACACATCTCTCCCCTGTCACAGTCGATTTGTCGTCCACTTACCTGCCTAGCCTAATTTGGTCATTTGGTCATTTGGTGTTTGCTTTATGTTTGCAGGACCTCTATTCCCCTCCATCCCCTCCACCCCCTCCACCCCTCTTAACCCCCACCAAACCCTTCACATTCTCCACCTACCCCAAAGCTATTGTGCCTGTACAGCACCACCCTTCGCCCTCCTAGTATCCCATTCGATTGTTGACGCCGCGTGGATATTTACTTGACCATCATTATCCACTGGGAGTGTCTTCCAATTTCTAACAAGCTGGCGAGTAGTGCGATGAGCTACACCCGACCTGCAAGAATTGCCAAAAGTCAAAGCGCGAATGCCTCGGCTACGATCCGATATTTAAGAATCAGCAGCAATCGCCACAGCAATCCCAGCCAGCCCAGTTAAGCCAGCCACAACGCCCGCAGTCACACCAACACCAACAGCTACATCAGCAGTCCCACCACGCCGCCGGACACAACGCCCAGTCGGCGCACAGCTCAGCAACCCCAGTGCCGTCGTCCGCGTCCTCGATTCCCCACAGTGGTCCGTCTACATCGACCCCGCTGACGCCCGGCACCACTACATCCTATACCACGGGGCCGCCCGGGATCTCGACTGGCGTCGCTCATTCAGTGTCGGCCTACAATAGCCCAGGTCCGGGCTCATTGATAAACTCGTTCTCAACTACCAAGAACGAGAGCCATTCCTACCACCCGCTAGATTCTTCTCTCCATAGTAACCTCACAACTTCGAGTATGTCGACCTCCCATTTCCCAGCGGCCACACCCATCACCCCTCATCTTATTGACTATAGAGCCAAAGAGCCACCTCACCTTAGGGGTGGGGGCTCCTGTTCCGTCCCTCTGCATGCAAACTTCTCGCACACACCGCTCTCGCCCCATATGGAACGAACCTCGGCTTACTCTGGTATATCAGCGCACAAAATGAAGGTCCAGGAGCTTCTCGCCATTGGCAATGCTGTCCCCCCAGCTTTGAACGCTCCCATGAGCCAAGAGAAACTTGTGGAGGTGCAGGATCTATATGAGCAGGTCTACGCTCCTGGGTTGGAGAAGTTCTTCGAGACGGAATGGTATTTGAAGCCCGGTGGATCAAACGCTCTAGCATCGAATCCTAGGGTGCAGGAGGTGCTGGCGGTTTTCTTGCAGTCGTTGGCTACGACCAATCCTGATGACGTTTCCGGCATGGCGTACTCGGCCAACCTCGAGTTCCGTGTAGTTTGGGAGTTGGCTACGTTGGTCTATTCGTCTCCCGAGTACAAGAGCAGCGTTAGCGGTGGCCTACCCGCTGCCGATGACGCCAGTGAAGCGCGTAATCGAGTAGTCGTTTTCGACACCCTTCTCTCAGGAGGGTTCCTCGATCAAAATCCATTGCGACCCCCTATAGACAACCCAGACAATGCCAACTACCACAGAAATAGGGAACTACGGTTCTGGTATGGCCTTGCCCAATTTCTCATGATCTACGACCAACCGAACATGGATATGACGCCTCAAAGGGACCATATACTAGCGCAGCTTCGCGAGTTGCTGGATGGGCGAGAGAATCGTGACGTTTTATACTCACTGACTGTTATCCGGGCTCTATCGTACAAATTTCCCGCGGATTTCGAGATCACGCTGCCACCACATCTGGACGAGAGCGACCCGAAGAGCAAGCTTGCTGTAGCTCGGAAGTTTGTCCAGGATGAGGCCCGCGTCACCGGGGGCACTACCAACGTTGTCCGACGATTCGCGGAACTAGGTGTACGAGCTTTCATCACCCCAGGCTACAACCTTAACCTGACCCGGTGAGGCGAATCAATGGCCTACCGCCTAGCAAAGCCTAGCTACGCGGCGGGGAATATCTGGTTTTACTAGGTTTCACGCTACTTCTTTCAAGTAACAATGTACCCAGAATGGTGCGCATATACTGTTCGATTAGACCGGGCGTATAGAAAACGGTCGGAGGGACCAAACAAGGACTTGGAGGAGTCTTGAACATTGTTGGAAAGTAATTGAGATGATGACTTGATGCATGCGTCGGCGTTACGGCAGGTTTTTAAAAAGGATATACGACATGGAGCTCGGGTCACGTTCAGATACGATGTACGATTAGGGTCGGAGATTGTCTACAGGGAGCCTTGCTCCCTTCATGTCGAAGGCAACAGGACTGCATGCGGTGTCGAGGTCGAAAGTGTCGGTATAATTGGCATCTGTAAATTCAGGGGCCCGTCAGGAAAGGATATTGGTATCTGCATAGTCATCGTGTCTTGATACCTATTTGAGGTGCATCTCTGTACAACCATATACAAGAAGGACTTTTATGGCGGGCGACTAGAGTAATATAATAACGATACGGGCAGGCTGCAGCAACCAAACTGCCCAACCAACCAGCAAACGACTCGATTAGACCTGTACTCTCTCTCGTCTGTGATATCCCGTTTTAAAAAGATGATGCCAGTGGAGAAAATAGACTAGATTCATGACCTAATCTAGGACATGATGTTATCATTACTAGTTGGGTAACATTCGCGATTCTCCACAATCGCCAGGATGTCGTCGAAAAGCATGTTCTAGACTTTGCAAGCCTCCTGACGAGCCAACCCAAAGGAGTATGGACGGAAGCTGGGATTTTTTTTTTCGAACACGTGTAACACTGCATGCTTCTAGCAAAAAAAAACCTAAAAAAAAAACTCGCTTCTAAAGTTCCTTGAGACAAAGTGGAATTCGTTTAGCGATGGGGCGGTTTTGTTTTTGAGATTGGAGTCGAAAATCGCCGGAGCCCTGGTGTAACCAAATGTCACGCACCAACAAACAAACAAACAAACACAACGGCGACTAGGTTAGATTGGTAGGCAAATTGATTTATTTATTTAATTTTAATATCTTAAACTTGCTCATTATCATTTGTTGGTTGACTTTCAGGTTACCTTATACTCCGGGTCCCGAAGCTTACTACAGGTGTACTCGTACACACACACACCTGTACGTGTACATCTAAGGCTCGGTGGAATTCTTTTGCTTACCTACTTTACCTTATATGAGTGGGTGTGTATAGGGTTTGCTTTTAAGGATAGGCGCGCTTTTATTTATTTTTGTCTCCCTCTTCTTTTTACACATATGTATTACCTAAGTTTAGTTATTTACAGTACACTCTTTTACTGGCAAGATTAAGCGATGGGGTTTATTTACGCGTAAACCAACCAACCAACCGGGCAAAAAGGGGGTTATCTTGTTTTCTCATCGTAATTGGGTTACCGACTATACTATGCTGTATTATCTTTGATATTATTTTTCATGTAAGTTGTTGCGTAAAGCTTAATATTATTTTGCTGCATGAGGTGCAATGCGGTGTTGTGTCTTCTTCTCTGTACGTCATTTGTTTGTTGGTTGCATAGGTAATTTACCTTACCACCACAATGCATGGGCCAAAAACAGCGGGTAAGATGGAACATCTTCTATCCTGACAACCTTGCTTGTCTTAAACCTAGGTGTAGGCAGGAAATAGACGGCCGACTTTTTTTTTTTTTTACTTATATGCCTGCGATTGTTCTCCCTTTTGGGAATCTGACATGATTAGAGATTCTTAACGTTTATATGTAGTGGAACGGGAGAAGAGCAAGCCCCGATACCTACCACGAGGCAGAGAACGAACAAACAACTTTGAAGGTTATATATCCGTGAATAGTGGTACTTACATACTTGAGGAGGTAAGTACCTGCCGTACCGTAGGATGAAAATGAAATAAGGAGGAAGTTGCGCTTCCTAAGGCCTTCCTCGGGGTACTCTTCTAATGTAATCAAGAACAGGCAGGTAGGTACATAATCTATTACACTAGCAAATGTCCAATAGGTACCACCCAGATATGGGCAAGTTAAGCACCTACACGTAGGTAGGTAGTATAGAGGAGAGAAGATAAAAAGTCTTGACTTGAACAAGCTACAGCTTTGTAACCATTCTCTACAAATCCTCTCGATAGGCATACTCCCCCCTTCCCGTTACCTCCGACGTCATTTTGTCTCTGGCTTTCTTTTAGTATTGGAGTTATTGCCCTCTCCAATTTATATCGCCCAGCTTCTTTTTCCATTTCGCTTCCACTCCTTCTTTACGTCTTGGCGCATATGCAGAGGGGGGGGGGGGGGGGGGGGGGGGGCGGGGGTGTTTTTGTGCCGGGGCGGGCCGGGCGGGGCCCCGCGGCTGGTTGGATGGGACACCGCGAAAAGATTGGTTGGGAGAGAAAAAGAGT